>VXBR01007104.1:184042-298132 GCA_013400215.1 Cisticola juncidis | reverse complement strand
AAGACTGATCGTAAGACTGATGGTACTGTTTTAAATATTTGGAAATTTCACATTCTTTTCCTACAGTGCTTATTATTGAGCAGATTATTATAATAGCCTCTATTTCTCTACATAATGTAGAAACTTAAGTTAGCAATAGAAGCAAGATTAAAGACAGTGAACAGAATGGAACAAATTAATCTTAGGCTTATTAATTGGTAAACTTAAGCTGGAGAGGTATTGCACATATCAGCAAGGAAAATGGAAGGTTGTTTGCATAAATATTTTTCCACTGTTAAAGCACATCATTAATAGGCTTTATCAAATCAGACCAAGGATCTGCATCAAGCAGCTTCATCACCCACAAGTCATGAAGTGAATGTCATCAAAAATCACTGAGCCTAAACACTTATCNTTTTTTTAAGGAAAGACTGATCGTAAGACTGATGGTACTGTTTTAAATATTTGGAAATTTCACATTCTTTTCCTACAGTGCTTATTATTGAGCAGATTATTATAATAGCCTCTACTTCTCTACATAATGTAGAAACTTAAGTTAGCAATAGAAGCAAGATTAAAGACAGTGAACAGAATGGAACAAATTAATCTTAGGCTTATTAATTGGTAAACTTAAGCTGGAGAGGTATTGCACATATCAGCAAGGAAAATGGAAGGTTGTTTGCATAAATATTTTTCCACTGTTAAAGCACATCATTAATAGGCTTTATCAAATCAGACCAAGGATCTGCATCAAGCAGCTTCATCACCCACAAGTCATGAAGTGAATGTCATCAAAAATCACTAAGCCTAAACACTTATCAGCTCACCATGATAAAATGACTGCATTTTTATTTGCACAATAACCTCAAATCCTCATATTAAAAAGTGGCAATTTTTTTTGCCCTTTACTAAGTGTGACACATGTAACAGTTATTCATCACTCCATAATGGATCATTTTTATCAGAGTCCAGTGTCTTTTCTGTATACATAGAATAAATATTTATGTTTTCTCATTTTTCTGAACTAGAAGATACTGATAGAATAGGTTTGAAGTGTCAACTATAATTCATTGCATGCAAAGAAAAGCTTTATACTGATACTGTGCAAAAGGAAAAGAATATCTAAATCATTTCAGCAGCGAGCTTATAACCAAGATAATATCAGCATTTTCCTTCTTGAAAATATATATGCCATAAATTAAAGGAGGTCTTCAGTATTTCATTAAAATGCTTCAGACAAGTTTAACCCTATCTTCAACAGGAATGTATGTATGAATACAAAAACAAAAAAAATGAAGGTCAAGTCAAAGTTAAAACAAGCTTGCAGTAAACCTCGTACTAATCCTGCAAATATTTTGTTTAGATGACATTGGAAAACTATGACACATGTTTAGTGTCAATTTTTAACGTGCCCATTTTATTCTTACAGAAAACGTAAGATATATTTAGCACTTTACTGTTTTGTGCAATGGTAATGTAGTATGGGAAAAAATATAAAATATGTGTGTAGGGAGTGTGTTTGGATGAGCTCTTAATTTAGTTAAAATTAACCTTAGCAGTAAATGTAGTAGTGGAGAGGTACTTGTCACAGTATATAATTACATTTAAATATATACATAGCAAAGTAATTGGGTTGTTTATTTTATAATATAGTATTTAGAATCCAAAATACAATTTTAATGAAGCATTTTATACACAAATACTACAGTTCATATAAATACTATGGTATCTCACCACATTTACAGCTCTACTTCCAGCTTCTTTAGCAAGAAAATGCAGGGAAGTGTTGGTACTATTCATAAGGAAGTAATAACAGAAGAGAAAAGTATGTGATGAAACCCTGCATCTGTTTTGCAGAATTTGCAGCTGTCCCTTTATTATTGTTTTAAACCCATTTGATTTGTAGTACTTCAAAGTGTCTTATCCCATTTCTCCAATTGATTGAAGGGTGGGTGGTTAACTTTTGTGCTTTCTTTGTGAATGCTCTTTTCCCACGTCCTGCAGCAGCAAATCCCACATTTATGGCTGCTACCTCCTTAATTCCAGCTGCAGCTTTTCAGCCTTCTGAGGGAGGTGCTGTCCAAGGTACCTGCTCAGAAGTGACGTTGCTTTTTTTGGAGCCAGTCCCATCACAAAAGACCCAAGGCATCCATCACAGCTTTTTGCAAACAAGCAGAAAGCTGAAATGAAATCTTATTGTTTCTGATGTATGTGGGAATTTTACTTTGAACTCCAAGTGTTTTCTTCCAGCAATAAATTTAACTTTAATCACTAATTATTATCACATCAACTTGATGATGAAATAAGCTGGGAGATTTAGTAAGGTCATGTATTTAATAAGAAACATCAAATTATAATTTTATGGGGTATGTCCAGTGTTTTGGTTTACAACTGCTGCCTAGAAATGTGATAATTGTTTTCTTTAGAAATCAGATATTAAAGGACAGTGTGAGAATGAATCTTTATATGACAAAATCACAGAAGCAGTCCATTTTAGAAGCAATTAGTATGTTTGGAAGGTCATTAATGTAAGGCTGTGAGTTTGTCCCCACAAGTGACATGGATAAGCTAAGTGATGTTTTAGTATTTGCTGTTGTCAAATTGCATTAGTATCTCAGGCATGATAGGACTGTCATTAATGTGAAACAAAAGTAATTGCTATGATAAGACAGGAAAGCTTGTTTAAAACTGCATGATCAGTAGCTTGAAAGAAACTTGCAATTTCAGTTTTAATTCTTTCTGTAAACATTTTCAGTTCCTACAGACTCCGAATCTTTACCTTTTGAGATTATTTGCAGACAGAGTGCCATTTACTCTTGGGTGGGCACTCTTTAAAATGGCTTGCCAGCTGTTCTTGCCAGAATGTTTGTAGCATATGTATTAGGAAATTTTTGCATTGTTGCATCCTAAAATCAGTGTATGAACAGAAGGATGATGAGTTATGTTCTAGGCATTCCTTCTGCTGTCCATCAAATGCATCTTGTGAAAGCAAATTTCCAAATTTTCAGAGAGCTCAAAGAGGAACCTGAGTCACAATAATTGAAACTATCAGTGGTTCTGTATCTAACTGCATATAACATAATTGATTACCTTTGTTTATGCTTTGTTCAGGTCTTAGGGAGCTTTTTTAACATTATGCTTTTTAAGCACACTTTGCTCTGGTCAGCCATGTCAGAGGGCTCAAAAATAATGCAGTACTTTTATCCAAACAGCTGTCTACATACAGAGTAAGAACCTACTTTAACTGGTAGGTTCCACTGCTTTCTGGTTCAGAATAAAGGAGATGTGATATGAGGGTATGTCTGTATCGAAGCGTGGGATCCCACTCTTGGAAATCAGGCACTTATTTAGGCCAGCACATCCGTTTGGCTTTTGGCTATGAAGATCCATGCTGGAAAATTTGCAATTGCAGTGCATCTTCCAAAATATTGGCTTCTAGATAGTGTAAGAAAAGTTCATCAGACAAAAACTGCATTAGGCTACCAGTATGTATAGTTGCACATAGCAGAGGCTTTTATCATTGTGGTAAACTCAGTATCTTCAGGCAGCAGATGAATTGATTTCATTGCACGTCAGCTTTTTGTGCTTTGAAATGAAACTACTGAGAAGTCCTCAGTTGTCTTCATCCCTACTAGAACCATGGGATCCTATTTACTTGGCAGAACAAGTGAGATGTCTTCATGGCAGATGGAGCAGGCAGGCTGGCTCCTAGTACCTCACTCTTTTCAAACATACATCAGTGCTTCTGAGGCAAGCAAACTCCAGAATCATAAAAATCTGTTAAACTTTGATTGACCAGTGGCAGCTTCTGAATTCCAGCATGAGAATTCACATCTTCAGAATGTTTTCGGAGGAGCTCACTTCACATCTGCTAGCACCAAATAACTTCATTAAGGAAGGCTGTCACTTGTCAGAAGTGAAGTCACACTGGTCTTTTTGTAATAGCATTCCAGTTAGCTGTAAGTGCATGGCTTAGAAATTTCAGCAAGTCAGACAGTCTTGCATGTGAAAATAGTATTTCAGTGATTTATCCAGGAGAGATATACCTAGGGCTTTCTGAAGTGAAAGTTTCTTAAACAACATATCCTTGACAGTGCCTCTCAGACAGTATAAAATAAATTGTTAACTGCAGAGTATCTACTGCTTGGTTTTGGAGGGCTTGATAGATCACTGGTTCATAAACATTAGTGTAGAAAGCACAAGGCAAGCTTTTGAGGAGATCTGGCCTTTCTTTTGTTTGGACAGGCATTTTGTTGTTAATTGACTCTTCTCATCTTTTCCTGCCGTGGGTTATGAAATCATATGCCCTAAGGAAATGAAATTCAGTTATATAATATTTTTGCATTAGTGAGGCACATGCATCTGGCAGGGTGAAACCAGGATGATTTTATGTATAGAAGTTGGTGAGGAAAAAAATCTCAGTTGATATAAATATGATCACAACCTGCTGCACTCCCTAGAAAACCTCTAACACTGGAGACAAAAGCTGCTGTTATCACTGCTAGAATCTGTTGGATTAAGAGTATTGCAATTTGGCAATTGCTTTCCAGCTTGCTTTCCAGCTAATCCTCAGTGATCAGAGGGGCTGGGTGTGGCACATCTCATGGAAATCCCTTTGCTACATATCTCAAGGGATATGTCTTGGCTACAGGCCTCACTCCTATGGAATCTAAAAGTTTTTCCCAGTGACAAACCATTAATATGATAGGAGTTCTAAAATATTTTAATACCTGGTTCTAAAAGTGATAACAAAAATATGTCACTGTTCCCATATGGGTGCTGGTTGTCTGGTTGGAACATAGTAACATAGTCCCAGAATACATTTTAGTTTAGAGAGAGAGAGAAACTGGTGTCTGTTTCAGTTTCTTCACTTTATACTCTTAAAAGTAATAATAGAAAGAAAATTATGACTCAGAATCTTAAAAAAGCAAAACAACTGCCAGAAATTTCCTTTCTAGAGAAATCTACTCAGTTCCCCCCTCCTCAACATACCTGTAAGAGGAAAATCTTGTCTAACTTATTCTTGTACCAAGAGAAGATGTTCTTTCAAAGAAGTAAATGAAGAATACCAACAGAAAAAGAAAGAAGAGCTTGTATCTAAAGGAAATGATACTGAGATTTTAAGTGTCATCCTAAGGGTCTCCAGGAACTTCCTGGTTAAAAGATGATAATTCTGTGATGTAGGCAGTGAATGCCAGAAGGAAACAAGCCTGAAGGTGGTGAAATACACACCTAAGTATGAAGTTCTACACATATCAAGAAAGCAGTTTGTGGGAGGAAAGTGGAGTAACATTGAGACATTGTTTTCAATTATTTTTATCAGCTTTTGTCTAGAAACAACCAATTGGGCATGGAGAAAATTCTCTTTTATTCTCTGTATCAGTGGAAAAGACCTTGAAAATGAAAAAATATGTTTGGGACTTTACCCAAGGAGTGGGGGTGCTGTGTTGCATTTAATTAACTATTCAAAGAAAATAAAAATCTTAGCTGTCACCTCAGTTACTCAGAAAAACAACAGGAAGAAGAGAATCACAGATACAGCCTGTATTTTTACATAGGCCAGGAATACAAATCCTTTTCATTAAGCAAGAAGGCTGGCTTATTACTGAGACCCAGTGCAGGAAAAATGCAGTTCAAATCTTATTAGAAAGAATATTGCCAGGGAATGTATTTCCTGGAGTTTTGGGTATTCTTCCTCCTTCCTGCACATTTTTTGCTTCTTCCAGCCTAACTTCAAAATATCCTTTATAGACAAAGTCTTATACTTGGTGTAAATTTTCAGAAATTATTAAGGAACAAATTTACCTTTCTGTGAAGAAGAGTGTAAAACTGACAAATTTGAAAGAAACTACATTAAGAAAATGTTTGCTTCACAAATGGTAGAAATTTTTAATACGGGTACACACCATTTTCTTTCTCCTCCTCAAGACATGTTAAACACAAGCACCTCTATGAATAGATAGTTGTTTGGCTAGGATAAAAAGGTATGTGGCACTGTTATTATTTGAGTATCTTAGTGGTATGCTTCCATCATGTTTAAGTTTCTTAAAGATTGTTGGGTTTCTATTTTTTATTTAAATCCCTGGTTAATCAAAGTCTGACATCTTATTCACAAGTAATGAGCAGCAGCCTTGTGTTGCCTTTGAGACAGGAATGGACCCAGGGAGAACATGAGAATTTCGTTTTCTGGCTAGGACACAGACATGGCAGGCTGCTGGTATCTGCAAGTGTTTGTCCTTTTCAGGAAAAAAATAAAAAAAAAAAAAAAAAAAAAAAAGGCAAAAGGAGCAATGTTCATTTTCTAGGAAATTACTGTTTTTCTGTGATGGTAAACTATAAGTTTATTCTGAATGATCTCCTGTCTGCTGTGGGGTGGCTGTTTAAGGTACATATAGTGCTTTCACCTGAGAGGAGACAGTACCTAATGACAAAGCTCTTGCTGAATAGAGGGGTTTATACTCTCATGGACTGCACCAGCAAAGTACCTAATGCTGTCCTAACCTACAGAGCTGAGCTCTTCAATTTGGGATGAGTGTTACAATCAGTTATTGTTGCTTTCAGTAGAGTGACTGTTCCTCTTCTTGTCAGACTTAGCCTCTTACCTGCTTTGCTGAGTCATGTCTCGATGTGTAAGAATTATTTTCAGTCATAGCAGAATGCTGGTTTGTATAAAGCCATCTGTGGGTTAAACATCTCAGTTAATGAGAAACGTGCTGTGTGGGATTGGATTACCACCTGGATTAGATTTGTAATGCAATAAATTTTCGGGCATCCCCTTCCAGTATTTTCACAACACTTCAGTCTATATTATGGTGGAAATTGGATTAAAAGGACAAAGCATGAAGTCATTTGCTGAAGCAAACAGGGTGTTAGTGCCAAATTTTGTATAAAAGGATGCTGCTGAAAGGACCGCATGTCTCTCTTCTAATCCACAGAGAATCCTCTGCTTCTGAGTTTAAGGACTTCATTTCCACAATACAATGCACAAGGGGTACATAAACCTCTGTTAAACAGTTCATTTTGTGCATTCATCTCTTGTTTGTTTATGGTATTAAAAATGTTGGTTTCAGCCTGGAACAATCCCATTCATGTGGAAATCACTTTGTAAATTTAAATACTGTATTAGTGACAGTTCTGTTCAGGGAAAGTATTTTAATGTGTTGGGCAGTATCAGTAGCAATTTTTTAAGAGTTGCTGACGATCCTCCTTTAGTTCAAGTTTTAAATACATGAAAGAAAATTCTGTCTTGTATTTTTCTCAGTGAAATAAAGGATTTCAAGAGAAAAAAATTGGTTATATGTAGAGACAATGTTCACCATGTCTGAAAATAGGATTTTGCTAGGACAAATGAATAATTGCTGTTCTTGGATGAAAATAATATTCTGTGTGAAACTTCCACTGTCCATTGAGTAGACAGTAAAGTTTGAATTCTAGACGCAAGACAGGACGTAAATGATGCTTCTTAAAAATCCAAAATTAGAAGATAAATATCCAAAGGTTTCTACACCCAAAGATGTAATTCTTCATCATAGTCATAACAATTACCTTCAAATTATGCAAGATGGCCTAAAAATGAAAATACATTCCTGTAAAAAATCTTCCCTAATTCCAGGTGACCAGTTTTCACAGAGAGGCAATAGACAACCACTTAAATTCCATTCAGATGTGGTCTTCCTTGGAGAGCAAGTGCTTCTCCTTCTGAGAAGGACAAATAAACACATCAATTTCATTTGATTTCACTGGCTGATGTAATAGCACTGACTTAGTAGTTACTTCCTTATTACATTATATTTTAAAAATTGACTCCATTCTCTATGCATCTTTCCAAACCAGACACCTTTTTTATGCATTGCTTTCTGATTGCTCTCAAAGCATCTTTCCAATTAAATAATTTCCTGAAAAAAAACAAGTTTATATGAAGTAAAACTGGTTTTCATATACTTTATAGGTTGCTGCATATTATAAAATGTCATGTATCATAAAATTCCTGCTATTAATGGTTGTTTACCTTTTCTAGACACAAAAAATAAGAATCAGAACTTAAAACCAGATAATTTCTTGCAATAACTGCTCTCATTTTATGGCTTTCTTTCTGACTTCAGAAAGAATGGGTGATGTTCTGTGCTAGAAAAGTGCTTTTAAAGTCTTCTATACTCACTGAATGGAATAACAATGACAGCACTTAGCACTTATATAAATCTTTTCATGCATAGAGCTCCATCCTGACATTGAAAATATTACTACTCACATTTTATGGGTAAGTTCTTTAATATGCTAGCAATGAGTTAAATTTCCACACCCCCCAGGCCAAGTAAGTAAGTAGGGGTACAAATGTCTGAGATTTCAGCTGAGAAATTCTTCATGTGTCTCAGACCTTACGTCACTATCAGTACATGCTTTAGCTTTATGCTGGTTTCTGTTAGTGATGCTTCCCTTAAGTGTTAAGTACCACTTCTCTGTTTCTTCTTCCTCTTCACTGACATTTTTTCCAGAAATCCAGAGGTTTCCTCAGCTTTTCCTACACAGGGAGTTGTCCCCTTGACCTCAACTCGGAAGGACTCCTCTACAGACTGAGTCAAGCCTCAGTATTGTTTTGATAAAATATCTGCAATAACTGATATTTTGTCTGTCCTGTATAATCAGTTCCTTTTATAAAAAAACTATTTGAAATAGTTTTATATACATTTTGATGATAACCACTTCTTAATCATTCTTCATGTATTGTACATACTTGGAACCAAAATATGAATAATGTACATGGCCATTATCCTGACCTACTTAGCTTCCCTGATATTTTACTTCTTGTTCTTCTCTTCTTTTGTTTTATTTTCGTAACAGATTTTTGACTCTACATGATCAAACTCCCCAAATGTTTTTATATTGCATGTGGTATGATATGACTTGGCCAGATTTTGATTATTTATTAATGTTTTAGATAAATATTATATCTCTATATTATCATTTATTATTTTGGACAGCTAAATCTTCAAAGGAGACCTAGAGGTCTTTCTATATCTAGGTCTTAAAAAGCATCATTTGGTGGAATTTTCAGTGGACAAGGGAAGCAACAGCTAACAAAATCTTTCATTATTTGCTCTTTTGAGAACTTATCTCCTGAAAGGTTTCCTTGAGTGCAAATTAATTGAAAATACCTAAGTCCAATTCAAGTAACAAGTAATTAATGCTGCTAACTT
The DNA here is from genome assembly GCA_013400215.1 of Cisticola juncidis. Classification (NCBI taxonomy): domain Eukaryota; kingdom Metazoa; phylum Chordata; class Aves; order Passeriformes; family Cisticolidae; genus Cisticola; species Cisticola juncidis. The sequence goes on along the minus strand of VXBR01007104.1, from coordinate 288,959 downwards.
TCACTGACATTTAGAGTACTGACAAAGAGAAACATCAGGTAATATAGGAAAAGTAACATCCTTGATTTGTTGTCTGCCAAAATAGATGGCATTTGCTGTATTTTCTTCACAGTCTTATATACAGTTAATAATCATATTTAAAAATTACATTGGGAGAATATAAGTAAAGTTGTCTTTTTTTTTTTTAATTTAAATGCTGATTTAAATGGCAGTGCTACAGGCTTCTGTGATTCTTGATTTGTTGGTCATCTAATTACATGTACAGGAGAGGAAGCAGCAAAGTGGGTTGTCTTGAATACTAAGTGGTATTTGCCAAAGAAGAACTTGAGCCTGTTTTTTCTACACAATGTTTTTCTTATATGCTACCTGTTCTGTTTTGTGAGTAAAGGAGACATGGTAAGTCATCAGTAAACAGAACAAAATGAAGTAGCTACTGGCTGTTAATTTTTAGAACAGTGATATCCAATTCTGGAGCTCCTGTATATGCAGAAAGAGAAAAGCCAATGAATGGAACCAAATAGGCTGCAACTCAGCAAAATAAATTATAGTGGAAGCTTTTGCTTGATATTGTTAGGCAACACTGACAGGTACAAGAGGAGCTGTTGAGCAAGAGCAGAGAGCAGCAAGTGCCAGACATCACCATGGGGCTGTAGCTGACCCTCCGTAAGATGACGACAGAAACTCTGTAGAGACAGTTGAGTGGCAGCACTAGGATTTCAGGAAAACACAGAAGTCTGAAAAAGCACAGCTTCCTCTTAAATACCCATAATTAAAATGCCCTGCTTGACTCAGGGGCTGTTTAAACTCAGTATCAATTCCAGAGAAGGGTTGTTCTACAGTGTAACTCTTATGTAGCCCCTGTCGATGGTAGTGTTGAGCTCAGTAATCAGATGAGCTAAATATAAAGATGCATATATATGTGCTTCAAGTTGTGGCCCTTAATGGTAAAGAATATGGTGAAGAATATTATGTCTTGGAAATACTGTGATGTAATGGGAGACAAAAAACCTTCTGAGGCATAAGAGTTCAGTGAGCTTCAAAAGGAGCTTCAGTGAATGATGTTAAGCGACTTCAGAGTGTTAAGGAAAAAGTACATAAACAACAATTTATAATGTAAGCTCTGTAATGAGCTCTTCTATCATAAATATGCAAAACACTAATTAGTTATAGCCAAATTTCCCTAGCTTTGGGAATCTTTTAGAATATAGCTTTTCAGTAATTGAAGCACATCAAAGTATTTTTGTCCCACTCTTCTGAGAGCGTTATGTGTGATTTGTTGGAGGGTAGGCAAAGATGGGAAGCAAGCTGTTGACAAACCAAAAGATGACTTTGATGTGGTTTAGTGAAACAGTGACTTACAAATGTATCAGAAAGAAATGCACAATACACATATAAGAAGCCTTGTTTGCAGTAACTACCAGCACCAAGATGAGGTCTGTCAATTAATATGATACTAATATTCTGCATGGCAACTAATTTGTTGTTTGTTTTTTTTTTCCCCCCCACAAAGTTTGTAAATATTGTTAGATACAAGGTTTTGGAAGGACTTCAGAGTATGTTTGAAGGTAGATGCTGCTTTTACAGGGGACGTTTTTTGAAAAGTTCTTTTTGATGATATTTGAAACATTAAATTGTTGGACATCACATTTTTTGTAGTTGAAAGAATTTCATTTGATTTTAACTTCAAAAAAAATACAGTGAAGCAACATCGCTATCGTGACAAATTACCAAAATATTCCTCAGTATACCCACTGAATTAAATAGCATTTGGCTTTCAATCCTCACTTGAAAATGCCGAGGAATGGAGTTTGAGGAGATCTGCCTTTGAATCTATATGAATGATACCCTTTTTTTATTTCTTTTTTTTTTTTTTTTTAATTTAGAAGCTGATCAGCCTGAAACTGTTAAAACCATGGTGTATTAAATGTTACAATTTTGATTCCAAATTGACTATGTGTTTATTACCAATACACCCTTGATGCTTCTAAGGCAACTGATTTAAACTATTGTAAGAAACAGGATTGTTCAGGCATGATTACAGGCTCAGAACAAGATCCTTCAAATACAGCAATAAAGTCAAAATATAAAAACAAAATCTACAGCATTTCCTTTGCCATTGAACCAACCTTTAAAGCCATAGATTTCTTCTCCTGTTAGGTTTCAAGTTGATAGCCAAATGGATGAAGGGAATAATTCTGTGATTCTACACAGTCAAATCAAAAGTATGTTTGTACATCTTGGAAAGCAATGATTTTGACTTCTGGGGAGGCCTGCAGTGCTTGTGTTTATTCAGATTAAATGAATGATAACAGTAGGAAAAGAGTAGGTCTTCCATGAAAGATGGATAGAATTGCTAATAAGACACTACAGATCTAGTCCTAAAATGCTCTTTTGGGGATTTTATTTAATTGAAGTTGTTAAAATAATTAAAACCTTTGCTTAGTTATAGTTGTTGGTTTCTGATTTAAATATCACTATGTGTTTGGGGGTTCTACTGAAAGAAATTTGGGGGAGAGGTTGGGTTTGTTTTTTTCTTCTTTTTTAGGCAAAAGTCTTTTTAGTCTTTAATTGCTTGTTATAGTTGTTGGATTCTGATTTAAATATCAGTATGTGTTTGGAGGTTCTACTGAAAGAAATTTGGGGGAGAGGTTGGGTTTGTTTTTTTCTTCTTTTTTAGGCAAAAGTCTTTTTAAGTCTTTAATTGCTTCAGCTGTAGCAGAGGATCTATTTGCTCTCACAGTCTAGCCTTCATCTACTTCTACAGCTTCATTCATTTCTGTCTGTTTTGTTGGCAACTTTGTGGATTGTGACAATGTAGGAGTTCAGTACTAGAGTCATTTCTACAACATTTACTTATATCACATTTTGGAAAATAAATGACAAAATGAAGGCATTGTTATCATATTAACCCCACTGGAAGTTCCAGCTTTTGTGCCTGGAACGTGAACAGAATTTCATGGCCGTACTCAGGTGAAATGTTCGATGAAAGAAGAAGAAAAAAGCTTTCTGAATTCTTATCTGTTACATTATAGCAATATTTTCATGAATTCTCGAGTTATTTAATTTATAATACTGCAATAGGTTTTTCCAATTAAATGTGCATTTTCTTTTGTCATAAGGAAGGAAAAACCTTTGATTATGCTTTTTACAGTAATTTAATTAAGCGTTTCCTGTAAGTTCATTTCAGTATCTATCATGGCTCACTAAAGTTGAAATTCAGTATAGAATGGTAGATTAATTGCCCTTTGTCTTCGATGAAATAAGAATCCTAAATATGCAGAGTCATGAAATTTAATTGTATTCCTCAAGTGCTTATTCAATGCTTTAGAAACCTGAATCAAGAAATACAGAAAAGGGCCAAAGGTTGTTAAATGTAGCGAGTAACACAGATTTTGATCTTTACTTAATGAACCAAATGTTTATTACTATGAAATAAATGCACCATTTAAAGAATTATGGTGGAAATGTAAAACATTAAAACTCTAATTAATTTTGCTCAGAAGCATGCAGTGCACTCATTTTTCCTAAAACATTTTCATTAGGGTCTGTATTTTCTCTGTTATTAAGATAAATTTATTCCTTTCATATGGTAGTGCTGTCTTTTTCTGTTATAAACATGTCCTTCAGTGATGTTTACAGTGATGTCTTTCAGCTGCCTTCCACTTTGGGCAACATGCCTTGACAGTAGCTTCCAGAAGCCTTTTTGTATAACTCAGTTGTTATATTAAAGTATGTTAATACTTTTACATTTAATTTTGTTAATCATCTTTGAAGCAAAGAATGTTCAGACCTCTTGATGAAAGGCTATAGATATATATAGATTATATTTCACAAATTTATTTGAGAAAGCAGTTAAAACATGAAAAAAATCTTCAGCTGTCTTTTAGTACCTACCAAGATACATGTAGAGCCTAAAAACTGAGCTGTTAAAAATTAAACTAGTGCTTCTTCGTTGTTTTTTTCTTTCCATTAAATAGCACTAGGAAATAGTAATTCCTTATTGTTGGCCATAGCACATTTTGTTCTCATGTAACTATTGTAAGAAGCCATTTTATACTTCCTAGTATAAATAATACAAACATGAATAAGGTTTGTTTCTTATAATTTAGTAAATGTATAGTGTAAATATAGTGAGGGTATAACCACAAATATTTTAAATTATCTTCATTATAATATGCATTTCTAGGCTGTGGAATATTATTCTGTAGTAGTATTATCAGTATATAAAGTAGAACCTTCTAGTTTAAATTTACAATTCATAAAAAGAATTATTATTTTACTACATAAGTAGAAAACGCTATTGTGGTTTCCCTGTATGTGTTTATAAATGCACAGATGTCATTATCAAAACTGAAGGACAAATTTGCCTTAGAAATTGTCTTACTCATGACAGTGTCAGATTTGAAAACTAGAATGCCCTCTCACATTGGAATGGAAATTGAGAAGACTTGTCCCGTATGGACACGGTACAGTCCTATTAAAGCTGCTTTTCATCTCCTAGTTGGTGTTACAGGTTTGTGATAGCTAAGCATTTATAGGTGCAGATGAATGTTCATGAACCTGAACCTTTAGAGACTCAAATTCTTTAAAGAGGAAACATTTTCCTCTACTTTCTTCAAGGAGAACCAGCTGAACTTGTAAAACAATGGTTGGGTTTCAAGCACCACCTGCCCTGAAGAGGATCCCAACTGTAGTGGCAGTCAGCCAAAGGGACCACTCAGTGGAATGGTTGCCTCCTAAAAAGGAGAGGAACAGATGGAAGATTTGAAATCTGGCATGAAGTTCCACTTCTGCACTAAGCATTAAATGAAATTTGACTGCAAGGGCTCTTGCGATGGTAGATTTATCTGTATAATCAGAATTAGCAACAAGGAAATAGAAAATACAGAACACTGACAAACATTTCAAAAAGACTTTAAAGTTCTTGTAGCAGTGTGAGTTAAAGGAAGGAGTTTGTGATAAACATGCAGCTGCTTGTAGCTTCTTAAAGATGAGCTTTAGTGTAAAAGTAGTTCTGCTGGTCTTACATTGCCACCTAGAGCTCGGCAGTTTGTACTGCTTGGTAAGGAAACTGCAGCGTTGCTGTTTTCACTGAACAAAGTGAGGTGGAGAGGTGCTTCCAGTTAATTGATGTCATGTTTGCTTACATTGTAATGGTTAGTCCCTTCATAGCCTCCATTTTATAGTGTACAGATCAGCAGAGATTGTGCCGCAGGACTTTGGTGGGCTGTGACAGTAAGAATTAATGGCACTGCGCATTAAAGGTACAACTGTCAGATATCCAGTGGTCCCAAAGGGGGCATTTTCTTGATGGCTGCTTTAGAATTCTTCATGAAGCAAATGTCAAACTTGTCAAGGCTGTCACTATGAAAATGATCCATGTAGCAAGGGTCTCCTTTTCTTGGGAAACAAACAGCTGCCTTATCACTTCAGAGCTGTGGTGACAGAAAGCTGTCATCTATCACAAGAAATTTGTATTTACTTCTAATAGCCATTGGTAAAGAACTGTTCCATTTGTACTCTACTTTTGCTCCACTGTTCGTTACAAGGGTTGTCAGTAATACTACTGAAGAAGAAGGTAGGCTTTGGAATTAAAATAACTTTTGAATTTTACTGCTGGATGCTTTCCTCTTGGTGTTTAACAGAGAGACTATCTTAGCTCTCAGTCTTTCCTTGATGTTCATTTTCTTCCAAATTTGACCTGTGACTTTGGAAGCTAGACTTTCGCATACACAAACAAAGCTCTAATATTTCATAAATTCCTTTTCCTGATGTATTTTTTAAGACTATTAAAAGTATTTTTACCTACTTCCAACTGGTGTTTTCAACTACCTAGATTTTGTGAGGCAAGAGATGAAAGGCTAGCTGGGCATCCTTTATACTTTAGTCTGTTAGTCATATTACATGTCTTTCGGGTTAGGATACTCTAGAAAGTACTGGTGTCAGAATTTCATTCTGAGTGCTTTTGAGATGCTATTTCTAGATTATTTATGAGCAGAGACAACCCTTTAGTCATTCCTCCTCATAGCAGGGCATTTTTGTGTTTTGCATACTTTCTTGTTACTCACATGGTTCTTTCCATAGTCCTGTAATACGTAGCTGTTTATTAAGTTTAGATACACAAACGGCAAAATACACAAGTGATACACATAGAGTAGTGCAGCTCTAGATATTACAGGTGTGATGCAATAAACAGAACTGGGAACTGATGCATGTCCTAGCACAGTTAATTAATGTGTGATCTATTTGCAGAAGATTGTCAGATTTCCCGTAGAGTTAAGAATTGTCTAATTCACTGTCATTTTCCAGATTTCATTTCATTAACTAATGAAGGAAAAAGAAATTCTCAGACTTTTTGAAGGAAATTGGTTGGTAAAAAGAGAAAGGAATACTCAGACTCATATTTCTAGGCTTTTTTTTTTAATTATTATTATTTCAGAACTTGTCTACAGGAGAATATTCTTGAATAATTACTACAAAATTAATTTTCTGTGTTAGACCTATTATTCCTTGGTCAGAGAAAATGTGGTTGACCTTAAACATGCTTTCAAAGGAGATGAAAATGTATCACAATCTTTCTCAACTGTTAGCTCAAAACTTTAGAAATCGAATTTAGAAGTCAGACCCTTACTTTTAATTTTTGTCACCTAAAAATAGCTAAATATCAAAGTATTCTCATTAACTTCAGCAAACCTATTGAGTGCTTAATACTTCAATAAATCAAACTCTTAATTATGTGGCAGATTTTAAGGTCTCAATTCTAAATTCCTGGCCCCATTTGTTTGCAGTGACTCTTAAATGCTCAGCTACCAAGTATAGACTAAGCATTGTGAAAGAAGAGATGTCCACAGGACATCTCAAAACACCTGTAGAGCACCCAAAGGACTCTTTAATCCAGTGCCTTATTTCCATTAGAGAAAAGGTGGGATGCCAGGGCAAAGGCACCGTTAGGAAAACTGATGTGGAAGGTCCATCTCTCCATCAGTGTCCTCAGGATGCAGATGAGGTGTCCAGTCTTGGGTGGCTTAAGGAGCTCCTGAGCTGGCATTTGAATTCAGAGTGTTTGGTTTAGCAGCTCTTTGTAATTCTCTGTGCTTTTCCTTATCCCTGTTTGTTTTGTAAATCTGTAATAACATCAATTCCAGACTAGTAAACTTCATTCATTTCAGTATTAAAATACTCTTTGTCCTGTTAAGTGCACTCTTTCAGTAGGAATAGTAGTACCCTCTTGAGGGACTCATCTCCCTTGGCTTTTACAAGTCACCAGATCTGTGCAGAGGCATCTTTTTGGTGAGTGTATTCACTGTGTGATATTTGAGACTATGGTTGTTTGTAGTCACAAAAGATACTGAGACAAGTTTGATTTTTGGCATCCGATGGCAAGAACTACTTTAAAAATTTTACATCTGCTAGGAAAAGCTACTTTGATTTTAGTATTTTTAGAACAGAAAGCACTAGATGTTAAAGTCATAGATGGCTGTATGAAAAATAAATAATGACATAAAAAAGAGATGTGAGGTATTAATAAAAATAATGTGAACTGAATTTCTGTGGGTGGAAACCAGAATTCAGTATTTTGTCTGCTGTGTAGCTGCAGGTAATAGAAACTTTGCAAACTGCCATCATGGACTAGTTTTTTAACTAGTAACATGAAAATCAAAGGTTTTCCTTTGCTATTCATCAGAATTAAAAGCATTATAATGATAATGATATATGGTAATTACTAAAACAAATATATTAGATATATTTAATCTGCTGTCTGTTTTGCATAATTTCTTGATAATTAGGCTGTATAGGCTATGTAGATGAAAATTCAAACATTATTAATGACATTAGAAACTCCAGCCATTTCAGTATTCTGTGTGCAACCATCAGGCTGCCTCTTGGGCTACTAAAAAGAAGATAAAGCATTTCATAGAAATCTTGCATTGTCAGCAAACTGAAATAATAGTGAGTCTTCACATCTTGTGATCTAATATGTGCTCTAAATTCCAAGTTCAGATCTTCCTCAAGCATACTGGCAGTAATAGAACACTGCTTATAATTTTTAGAGGTTCATGTTCCAAATTATTCTGATATTGCCATTCTGAAGCCTCTGCTGTCACTTCTTTTCTGGTAGAAAGCTGCACGAGTGCCAAAACTGGTGGTTCATACTCTCCAGTGTTCCCCAAAAATCCTTTCTGCCATTTTGTTTGTGCTGGCACTGTTGTTTGCGTGGCACTGCACAGGCCTGGGAACTGACTTGGCTCAAGGCACATCTAGCAAAGAAAGAATTTTCTCTGCTTGCTGATTCATGCAATGAGAAGGATCAAATATCATTACTCTGAGCTTTGCACAGCAGATACTTGTGTTCAGAGATACCAAACTTCTGTTTCTGTTTCCAAATGAGATGTGTTTCTGTTCTTGGAAAATAAGATGGAGTGAAAACCCTTTTACAAAATTAATGTTTTATGTGCAATGCTAGTCAGAAAGTTTTTGTGCTTAAAAATGCAAAAATTACAATAAATAAAATCAGCCAGGCATCTGGATGACTTGTGCATTGGAATCTGCCCACCTAAGTCAAATTTATGTTCTGCTGGTAGACTTTACCTGTTTGACTATGTTTTACTTGGTTGGAGCAATGGAAAATCAACAAGGAAATGTGTTAGTTTTGCAAAATACCCCAAAGTTGATGCTTCCACGTGGAGTATTCAACCCAGGCAGATACTGGAGCTGCCATCCCCAACAGCCATCGTTTCTGCATCTCAGAATACACTGATCATTGCAGCTGCTGCTGTAACCTGGGAATTCTGCCGGAGTGCAAGCATGACCTTTTGAGCACAGAATTAAACATTTCAAATTTACACAAAGCCAGAAGATTCTCTAAAAAAACTCATCCGCTGGATAAAAACATTTTCGCCCTCAAAAATCTCAGGAAACCAATATTCAGTATTGTGCCTAATGTGCCTTAACCCTCTTATAGTCCTCAGTGAAGGTATGACCCTGTTGTGTCTAAAATTTCTGCATGCTCCATCTATTAGGAGAGGAAGCCCTAAGCAATATGTGAAGAGTTCTGGGAAAGAATACTAGTGTAGGGTTTATATTCCTGTATGAGGGAGCACAAGTCAGGACATCAGAATAGTGTCAGGCTGTGTGCTAGGATTATTTGGATTATTTGTGGATTATTTGGCACATATTATTATGTGGATTATTTGGCACTGAGGTCAGCTGGGATACAACTGCTGTAGGTAGGGACTGCAGAATCATGCAGATTTGCTGGTTTTTTTATTGACATGTTCTTCATTAAATAACCTGGCTGGTTTTCCATAGCAGCCAGAAGTTTCAGTGAGTGTTTTTTTGTTCCACAATACTCTGTTGTCACTTGTAAGCAGTAAGCTTGGTAACACTTTACTCCTTTGTTGTTTCCGATTCTGCCACGTGTGTTTCCATTTGAAGTTTGACCTCTGTATGTATACTGTACATTGCACTGTCTTTAATGTATTCTACACTTATAATTTCAATGAATCTCCAGTGTTTGGTTTCACACAAATACGCAGACATGTTTTCTCAGCTAAATGAAAAGAGCCACAGGGAGCACTACATGTTTTAAAGGTAACTGAAGAGATAATGGTCCAGAAAGAGAAGAAAAAAAGCTTTTAGTGGTCACTCATGTAAATATCTCTCAGTGCCTAGGCTGTCCCCAGCCAGGGGGGAGGATTCAGAGGTATGATGGAATATCTGTTGGAGTATCTGTTACTTTAACAGAACAACTAGCTTTTCTATTCTGTTACAGTTGGGCGTAACATATTACAAGATCACATTTTTAAATGAGATTTTCTACTGCTTTTCTATTTTGTGCTGCCCATGTAATCTTCCTATATATTTTCTACCTCTAAATATTATAGTTATCCTTATAAAGCATGCTTTGATGGTGAAAGGAGGGCTAGGATAAAGTTATTTTCCTACAAGATTGAAAATGTTCTTTTAAATAAGGAAAATACACCTCGGGTTACTGGATCCCACCTAAATGTCCTTGGTGTTTCCTTTCTCTCAGCTGTTGGCTTGTGATGAGTACTGTTACAGCAGCCAAGATGTTTCTTCATTCCTAAATGTCTGTTTGTTTCTTTTTTGTGGGAGATTCTCTGTAAATTGAATTAGAATGCAGACTAGAAAACTGGTCATACTTTGAAATTGAGATAAGCACTGTTCACAATATGATGAGTTGCAAGTTGCCTTATAAAACACTTTTCTAACTCTTCTGGAATTTATACTTTGGAGGTCACGATTTTGTACTGGACACAGAACAGTATCCATTCCTATGGAAACAGGCATTATGATGTCACTTCATTTTTTCAGTGAGATCCAGAGGAACCCATAGTGAATTATGAGCCTTACTCTGGGAGCTGAAGCTGTAGAATATTGTAAGCATGCTGCTGCCTGACATGCTCATGTTTCCTATTTTAGACCTGACTGATCTTCAGATAACATATGGTGGTACAAGTAATTGGAAAATTGGCAGACCTGTCAAGAAAATATGCTAGATGGGACAAAAATACGATGCTGCAGCACATAAAGTGTCTCTGAAGTTAAATTTATTGTCTTTTATCAAATGGTGAAGTAAACATATCTGGTCACAAAAAAATGAAACATTTTTCAATGGCAGATGCTTTTCAAAAGTAATTTTTAGTACAATGATAAAAGTTCTTGCATTCAGAAGTAATTTAGTGGGAACCTCTGGTCAAGAACAAAGAAAAGGTGTGTAATACTGTCTGCCTAAGGCATTTGAATATATTGTCATCCATGTGTAATTTAATAATTTCTTTATGTAACTATCCAGTAAAATGGTCAGTAAAATATTTACTCATTAAATTATTCTTCTGCTATAAATATAGGCAATTAGACTAGTTTAGATTTTGTATCATTTTTACTTAAACTCTTGAGCAAAATCAGTCACTTGAATAAATGACTTTTGGCTTATTTTTATGCTTATTAGTCAGGCAAAAGATGGCTAAAGACTGTGCAGAATTCCATACATCTGCATAAGCAGAAAAAGTATACTTTTTCAATAAATTGATTAATGCTCAGGTTTTCATTTTCTTTTACAGGAAGATGAAAATGAAGCTGAAGCAGAAAATCCATCTCAGGAGCTGAATTTGGAACAGAAAAAATCAAAAAAATAGGAGATTGCTGTCTTGTTTGAAATATTTTCAAGTTGTGTAACAGTGGTTATAGTTTCTCATTGTAAAATTAACAAAAACAGTTCTCAATAAAGTCATTGAAAATTAAATTCATGGTGCACTGGGGAATTAATTAAGTAGCTCCTGGTGATATTCTTGATTACATTAAAAGCTGAATTGTCAGAACTGAGTACTTTACCAATAAAATTCTGAAAGCTTTTTCTACACGTTATGGAAAGCTGATGCATTGTTCATCACTTGTAGCATTTACTAAGCAAATAGGGCAATTTTATGTTTTCCTCTGCAAAGCAGTGTTATCCTTAAAGGATAGTTATAACTCAGACATATTTTGGTATTTCTGAGCAAGAGCTTTGATTCTTAAAAGTTAGATAAATATGTTGTACTAAAGGAGTTCCAAAATTTTTCTGATCGGTGATTAAAATAAATGTTTCTGAGGAGTAGGTAGAGGCAAAAAATTTTTGATATGTATGGTACCTTTTCAGAAGTAATTAGTTTTGCATTTCTATCGTGGTTTTTAATCAGTTTCTTGCTACATTATTCTTTTCCTTATGTAAACCTCTTCCATCTTCATGTGATCATTGTCCTTTAATGAATGTCAAGCTTTTGCCTTGATTAGGCCATCTTAACCAGGTCTAATTCCCTTATGCCAATCTTTCCGTTCTAACAAATTAAAATAACTTCTTTCTGTGTCATTAGACCTTCAAGTGAGCAATAAATGTCTAAAATAACTTTTCTTCATATAGTCCTAATTTTGTTTACCAATTTACCTTTGCTTTTATTGTTACTTTTTGCACTGAGTGTTAAATCAGATTGTAAATAGTATCCATCTCCAATTTTATCCTCTCTGTGTAAATTATATTTTCAGATATTTTAAAAACAACATGCTTGTGCTTAAGCAATGTATTTTATGAATTCTTTCCTGGTTTATGAAGTTCAAATATGTGTAGCTCATGGACAAATTTCAATCACAATTACTCTACAGGAGTTTAATAACTCTAGGTCTCATTTTAACAAATGCAGCTATCATGTAAATTAACATATAAAATAACTTCAGCATTGCTCCATTTGGTGCAGATCAAGCACTGTAGCCATCTCAGAGAGGAGGGGGAATATGATTTTCTCTTCACTGCAGTGGAGGAGACACATTAGGAAAGACAGAATCAGGGTTTTACCATGCAGGGCTTTGGGTTCTGTGTGCGGCGACGTGAAGGATCACAGGGTAGGTGAAAACAAAGGGAATGCTTTTCATTTTTTCAGACTAACCCAGAAAACCGTACTTCTCAGAGCTTAGTTCTCATCAGGATCTGAGGAAGGGGCAGGGTGTCCAGTGCAACATGCTGAAAGGCCTCTGAACTTTGAAGGACAGAAGTAGTAACTTATTAAAAAAGGTAAGAGAATGAAGTTTACATAGGGGTTACACAAAGGAAGCCTAATAAGAGGGGGAGATACTGACTGAGATGAATTATCCCCGACATGCCTTGGCCTGCACTTGATGCACTTGATACTTGGTTTATCCTGCCTGAAATTTACAGACAGGGCCTCAGTTGTGCAAAATATTTGTATCTTTATATAAGGTTATTTCCTTTCAGTCCATGGCAGCACGTTTGTCCTTTTGCTGTGAGTCTAAGCTCTGGGACAGCCCAGGATTGTACAGGTGCAGGAGAAGAGAAGGGTGGTTATTTGCTGTTCAGGTTTTGTATGAAAATGCATTTCTTGGCTCTCAAACACCTGAGTGAGAAAAACAGTTCAGACATTGAAAGATACTGTTTACTTCCATTTGATGCATAACTCTGATGAGATTTAAAGGAGTGTTTCCATATCTTCCTAAGTTCTTCAAAAATTTAATGTGAAAGTATTATTACATAAGCCATACTTTCAGCTAACTCCAAAGTATGTCACAGATGTCTACAGTCAGTGTTGTTAACCTGTCTCTTGGTTACTTCAAATTCAAACATGAGAATTGAGACACTTTCACTGAAAAATAATAACACTATTTTAACCTTAATCAGCTGGGGTGGAGATTGAGATTAATGTGTTTGAATTGAAATGCAGTCCTAGCTTCATCCCTGCCAGAGAAATATAGGAAACTGATTTTAATAACTTGTTTCTAGACATGTTTACTTAACAGATGGGGAGAAGTCTTTAACAGATAAAGATCAAATGGATCAGATGAAGGCTATACCAAATAGCTGGCTTCATTTATTTTGATTCTGTTCTAGTTAAAATTTGCAGCTGAACTGATTTTTTGTGTACTCCTGAGTTTTCAAACTACCACTATGAATTACGTTTTCATCGTATATTTTTTTCTCCTCAGAGTCCAGAGGAGTTTTTGATGCAGTGCACTGGGTAACGCAGATGGCTGCAGCACTGCTACATCACTCTGGCATGATGCTTCTGAGTGTTCAGCAGAACTGAGGTGTAATCCTGATGCAGAATATTGCCACTTCTATTAAAGGTGTGTCTGTGCTGCAGTCAAACACAAGCCAGCTTGGATACTGAAAACATCCTAGCTCCTGCAGAATGAAGTTCAAATCTTATTTGAATAAGCTTAAAGCCCAGCTTAGAGATGGGAAGAGCAAAACTTGATGCAGCTTCAATTCAGCTGATTGCCGTCACTTTTGTGGAGCAGTCTATCATTTGTATGCACACAGACACCCCAAGCAGTGTGGTTACACACTTGTGCCCAAGCAGCCAGCTATAATGTCTTCTTTACTTCTCTTTCCCTCTATTCTGTTATTTAATATTAAGAGTTACATGCTTTTCTGAAAGTCTAAATGGAAAACTACTGATTTCCCACTGCATCCCTCTCATGCATGACAGTGATGATGCTTCCCAGTTGGGAATTGCAGTTTTCTGGATGGCATTAGTGATAGCTATTTTAGGGTGGCTTAGGGGATAATTATGTTTTCTGTGCTTGAGGAAAAACTGTCATTTTCCTCATATTAAAGCAAATTCACTGCTTTTGTGCAGTTAATGATGGATTGCTGTTGGTTTTTGTTCAATCCTCCATGTTTGCTCTTTTCCCTCCTGCAGAACAGCGGGCTATGGAGAATTTTTTGGACTCCAACACTGTTTTCAATTACAGACAATCACTTCGTCCTCAAAGAAGAGGAAACTTCTCTATTACTATAATTTTTTTCTTAAAAAATGTCTAACCTTTCCACTCCTGTGGGTATCAAAAATTTGAGGTGTGGAAGTTCTTGTCAATCACTTAGAGTAATATTTGTGATTTATGAGAGTGTAGTTTATGTTGTATAGTAGATATATGTGTAATAGTTTGTTAGTAAATGAATCTTTAGTAGATTACCTAATTGTTGTTGTCATGCAAGGATTCTTACTCTGAATTCTGTATTGCTACATTAAACATAGGGCTCCAAGTGATTGGCATGAGCTAAAAAATCAAAGCTGCTTTTGAAACAGATGCTGTTACTTTCCTGTTTCTTGCTTTACTGGCATTGAAATACTTGGATCTAAAATGTTGTGCAGTCATAAGGATTTTGGACAAAAGCAAATCTATCTTGGTATTTTAATCCCAATGTATGTGTAACTTCTTACGACTTAATGAGAATCCACAGTATTTTGGTTTTGTCTTAATGATACATTGAAATGTATTGCTACACTGAACATTTGGTGCTCATTTAGGATCTTTCTCCTGAGCAGCACAAATTGTAGTGCTTTATGTGCACAGAGTGTCACATACAGTGGCTAATCCTAATACAATATTCATTTTCTGCTCATTAGAAAGTATTTCTATACCTGTAAATTAAGAAAACTATTAAACATGATTATTCCCTCTCAGGAGCTTCAATATTTGCACAGTAGGAATTTTTGAAGGCAGAAAACCATGCTGACAGAGAACTATCTCACTTCAGTGCTTCTTCTTACTGCAGTTCCATAAGCAGGCTACCTCTTGGTTGGTTGCTCTGTATCACACTACAGAAACTAACTCTGCCTGACGTTAGGCTGGATAGGTTTTACCCTGGTTTTACTCTGAAAAGTGAAGATTGATTAGAAACTGACTCTGTTTCACATGACCTAATGAAAACAATTTTTACAATGAGCAAACAGCTTCTATCACCTATCTAAGGCTACAGAGCAAAATCATAGCAGGTAATAAATGTTTCCCCACCGTGAATTCAGTGTGGATTCTGCACTGATGTTATCTGGGGAAGTGAAATGCTGAAGGCAACAGCATGAAAATGCATGTAGCTATGGCATAATTCTGATTTGTTTGGAAGAACTATTAATTTCCTTGTTACAAAGCCAAGTAAGAGCAACCCTTTAAAACTGTTGAACCATGAAAGCCATTTCCTTAAGGGTTTTAAATTTGGGAACAGAGTCATGAAATTTATAGCTTTGATGAGATATTCTTTGCCTGCAGTCAGAATGAGAGCTAGATCATTGGTTTCCCAGCATGACACCTATGTATTCTTGTGTGCAGTAGATATCATTAGGCTCATAATAACACAGCTATCATCACATTAACGTCTGAAAGGTTCAGTTTTAATGCTTGGTTTAAGTCTCATTTATACCTACAGCATACAAAGCAGCTGAATAAAAGCAAAAGCTATATCTTACCTATATCGTGCTACTGTTATGCACTTTAACCAAAAATACAGTAATTTTATGCCTGATCAAATTTTTATTATTTTATTTTTCTTGCCAAGTCATGTTGTTTTGAAAGAGCTGCAGTGATGAACTAATAGCATGCCATGAATGCAGTAGCAGATAGTGGTACAGTGAGACCACCTTTTTTCTGGTTCATGCCAATAAGGATAGTAGGGAACATCATATACATATTGGCCTAATAATTGTAATTTTCAATATATTATTGAAAAATTATGTACTATGTCTGCCATCTTATGGTAGAACAGAAGTGTGTCAGAACAAGATGATAGCACTTCATTTCTTGTATTCTTTCAGGTAAAGCAGTGCAGATTGTCATGTTCTAGCAAGGCATCAGTAGTTGGAAGTCACAGAAAGAAGGGAATACAACTGAAAAAAAATTGAGTTTTCACTGCTCAGCTACATATTCTGCAAGTTTCTATCGGAAACATAAAATACATTACTTTACAGCATAACGCTGTGCAGGTTTTACAGTGAATATCACACCATTTGTATCAAATGAAATTTGCAGAGGGAGATACCAAGAGAAATCATCTTTTGTTCTGCCCTGTGACTGAGCAATTGAAAAGAGTTTGGGAGAAACGTCTTTATTCTCGTAAAGGAGAGAAGTCTGGAGAAGCACCAAAATGTAGCAAGTCTAATAACTTGTGGCAAATTACTTACTACTTTGATCTGAAAAGTTTTCCCCAGATCAGTGTCAGAGCTTTCATTTCTGTGCATGGGAGGGATACCTGCGGGAGCTCTGGCAGGAGATAGTCTGCAGATTGGGTCTGTAACATTGAGTTAAAAGCAGCCAGTTCCAGTGGCTTGGAAAGAATAAAATACAAAGACAACATGAATCATCAGAAGTTGGGAAGGCAACATGAGACAATATTCTGCAAGAGCTTAAAACTCTTGTGGAATAAGAAACACTAATTAGCAGCTGATGAGATGGCATTTATAAAAGATAGAGTGTAGCAATAATGTTACCCAGAAGAAAGACTTCAGGATGTTTTCATTTTAGTGGTTAAAATGCTATTTCTTAGTATTTATTTTAAGGATCACAGTTTCGGTCACCAATATCTGAAATTTTTTGACTCAAATTCCAAACTTCTGTTTTAACATCTTACTGTGAAAGATGTGTTATGAAATAACCATTTCTTCTTAAATATTTAGGGATCGGTTGAATTTTTCATGTCCTTATATCTTCGTACACCAAACTCTTTCAAATATTGAATCAGCTGCAGTATTATGAAATGTTTTGTCCCTGAAAAGGAATGCAATATTCATTCTTAGTTACTGACTTAATGCCAGTTGGTTTGGTGAAATACGCTTTTTTCAGCCTGGATTTGTTCAATAAAAGTATCTTGACTCTTTTATTAATCCAAGCATAGTGTGGATAATACATGGCATTGCTAAACCCACCCTTTAAGCTGCATTGCTCATGTTATAGAATTGTCTTTAATTGCTAAGTAGCTTGCCAATGTAAATCTGTGTGAAATGGCACTATTGATGCCCACTTTTAAGATTTGGAGTCAAAACAAAACTGAGACTACCTTTTCTTCCTTGTAAATAAAACCTTTTTTAGACCAGCCAGGGGAATTGTCACCTTTCGGAGAAGCGGGATGAGGCAGCTGCCAGCAATATGGGAGAGCAGCACAGAGAAAAGACTCCTGTTCCCCAAAGGTTTGTTTTCCTTTCAGAAGACAACAGCCTGAGAAGCCAGGCTGAAGTGATACAGCTTGGATCGTGTTCTTTTAGCACATCCCTACATATTCAACTGTATTTTTTTTGCCTTTGTTAAGAGAGAAGGGAATACAAGACTGCATTGCTGAATGCTTAAGTTATTTAGAAGGCCACTGTATTGGATTTACATGGCCAAGCTTTGGTGGTGGGGGGGATGCAGGGGTGGCTTCTGTGAGAAGCTGCCAGAAACTTCTTCCATGTAAGACAGAGCAAATCCCTGGCAATTCCAAAGATGGATGTGCTCCTGGTCAAGGCTGGGCCAATTAGAAATGATGGCAAAGCCTCTGTGAGAAGAGATTTAAGAAGGAGGAAAAAAAAGGCACTGTTGTAATTGTGTCTGGAGAAGAGCAGAGTGAGAGTATGTGAGAACAGCTATGCTGACATGAAGATCAGTGGAGAAGGAGGGGCAGGAGGTGATCCCACACCAGAGCTGGGGTTTCTCTGCAGCCCATGGTGAGACATGGTGTGCCCTTGCAGCCCCTGGTAGTCCACAGGGACACAGAGGTGCACCTGCAGCCCCTGGAGGAGTGCCCAACCAGAGCAGGTGGGTGCTTGAGAGGAGGCTGTGACCCTGTGGGAGACTTGTGGTGAGAGGAGTCCATGCTGGAGCAGCCTGTCTTTGAGGACTGCATGCCATGGAAGAGTGACCCGTGCCACAGCAGGTCACAGGGAGTTGTTGCCTGTGAGATGCACTCTCATGTTGGAGAGGTTCACAGAGAACTGTCTCTTCCATGGGAGGGACCCCACAGTACAGCAGGGGAAGAACTCCTCTCCCTGAGCATCACAACGAAGCCACAGGTGATGAACTGACCCCCATTCCCCGTCTCCTTGTCCCAGCAGGTAGAGGGAAGGAGGGAAGGATGGGAGAAGGATGTTCTTCATGTTTTGTTTTACTTCTCACTATCCTGCTTTTGCTAGTAATAAATTCAATTATTATCTTTAATTCTAGTCTGTTTTGCCAATACTATTTGGTGAGTGATCTCTATCAATACTTAGCTCATGAACCCTTTGTTATATTTTCTCTCCCTTGTCCAGCTGTGGAGGGCAGAGAGGCTTTGGTGGGTGTCTGGTATCCAGCAGGAGTCAACCCTCTACAGCCATGCTGGAGCAGGAATGGCAGACCTCCTCCCACTCAATACTGGCCTTGGGGCCAAGCAGGTACAAAATTTCTTCTGACCATCTCATTTCCCTGGAGGGAGCTAGCAAACACTGCTTTGTTTGTTGCTACACATAATAATTGACACCCACTTCTATTTTTTAAAAGCCGTGCATATATGAATTAAGATTGTTAGAAAAATATTTTAATTTTTTTTTGTAGATCATCCCCACTCAGTTATTCATAATGAAGAAACTCTCAGAGACAGACTAAATCTGTTCAGTAACTTCAGCACCACTTATATGCAGATACTGCCTTGCAGGTGTTTTGTGAGTGGCCTAGGCTGGTTGTCCAGCAGCTTTGCTCTTCACAGCCCCAGGAGTGTCTCCCTGGGTGGCTGTGGACAGTACCTGCCCCTGGCTCTGCCCCAGCAGCGTGCCATGTTGTGGCAGTGACTGCTCCTTGGTCATCCTGGACCAGGGAGTGTGTGTGATGTGATGCTGCCTGCTGGCCAGGGTGGTACATCAGTGCCTCAGCCACAGTGTGGCAGTGGTCACTGCATCAGTAACTGTGAGTTACCTATTCCAGGGCAGGACTGATTGGATGGTGAAAGTCTGGCATCATCAGCAGGGAATTTGGCAGAAGTAATAGTAGTCCTTTAAACTGAAGTATCAGTTTTTCCATTAATAACTGGCAACTACATCTTTAGACCCACATTTGGTCATCTCATCATTCCATTCTCAGTCTGATCAGACTGATTAGGAAGTTATGCTTTGTTGATGTGGACCTCAGACCTGTTTCTTTCTGCTTTTCTTCAGGGATAGAATTCTGTGTAACATTAGACACCAAGACTGGTTGAAGCTCAAGTAAAGGTAGAGTCTCATTAAGAAAGAAAAACACACAAAGCTCTCATTTTTATTGGTCTGTGGTATCAGTTTAAATACAGTTTTTTGAATAGCCAAACTTCTGCCCTGTAGCTTGGGAATGTCCTTTTTGCAAAGATTTCCTCTTCTGGGCATGCTGCCATTGCTGAAGTCATTCAGGCTCATTTGATTTAGGTTCCCTTACTGCAAAAGAAGACAGTTCCATGTGTTTTCTGAGAGGACACCAAGGCTGAAATCATTCCCTATCCCCTTGCTGTCCAGTGCTTGTTAACCTTCAGAGATTAGCAGAGTTTTGCAGTAGGGCAAAACTCAGCTTCTTTCAGGCGTGAGAGAAGGCTGAAGATATAACCCTTTTAACAAGGAAAACAGCTGCAGCTTTGCTATTCTGAAATCTCACAGGAGCAAATCAGAAGGAACAAACTTCAAAGGTACCAGTAGAGATACAACTGCACCTCATGATCATGGTCCCTAAAAATGGAACAGTCAATTTGCTGTTTACCCAAGGTGGCAGTGAAGAGCTAGAGAGTTGCAGCAATTAAGTGACAGTTTTGGTATCAGTGCCTTTGAAAGTGTAAATTTTAAAGATCTTGATTTTTTAAGGAAAGTTATTTTCTTAGCAGAAGCAAAGTGCCATTAGAAGTCAAGTTATTATAATATTTGTGCATTATATTTCACCCAGAAATGTTTTTCTTTTGCTTTTAGGAGTACTCTTGCATCTATGGCACAAGGAAACAAACTTTTTTTTTTTTTTTTTTGCCTCTTTTACAATGTATTTTAATTTTAAATCACAGCCCTGTTTAGTAAATGTATCCCCTAAAACCCAATATTCAAGCCTTTTTGAAAATGATCAGTTGATTTTCTAACTCTAGGTATCAATTAAATACAGTAGTATTTATATATAAATGTACATAAAAATCTGTATTTGTTTCCTTCATTTTTATAGTTTGTGCAGTCTCCATCCTTAGTAGAAAATGCCCTGAACAAATTGGTCTGATCTCAAGCTGACCCAAGTTTGAGCAAGAGGCTCAACCAGAGACCTCCTGAGCTGCTTTCCCATCTGAATTATTCTGTGACTCTGTGATAAGTGTTTCATGTTTGTATACTTAGCAGCTAGAACGTGCAAATAGACAAGGTAATAAAATACTTCAGTTTTAAAGTCCAAGTGTGTCTGTTTTCCCTCTGGGAATGTGAGACAAGATGTCACTTTCCAGTGCAAGACCCTGAGCTCCAAAGTGCATTTAGCTGCCCAGCTTTGAGCAGAATCCAGGCACTGCCCTGGGCTCTGCAAGTCCAGGTGAGCCCTTGGGGCTCACACAGATACAGCCTTCTAAAATATGACTTATAGTGCAACTTTCCTGCTTCTGAAAGTTAATAGCAGATTTTATTACTCCATTTCAGTGTGTACCAGCAATTTGGGTGTTTGAGTTTATTGATTCCTTTTTTTATGCCTTCAGAAATATCTGATAATGGAGATAGATTTGAGGGTTTGTGTTCAGATGTTTTTTAACTTTTTTTCCCTCTCCTTTAATTTTCAACTCAAACATATATAGACTTAGGTGTAGCTTGTGGAGCTCAAGCTGACACCATTAAATGTCACTAAGCTCTGGCAGTGATAAGGACTTCAAGAACATTTTTCCCATTCTTTTGTGCTTGAGTCTTGCTCTACTGACCACCAGTCCTGTATTTTTGAAAAATCACTGATCTTTGGACTTTATCACAAACCTTAAAGTTTAAGCTCACTAGCTTAAACTTGCAAGATGATACATACATGGCAGTCTCCAAGATAAACCTTGGGAGGGATTATCATTTCTAAGTTTATGATCAGTTTGCAAGGGAACAGGGTTAAATGTTTATTTTTCTTCTATTGTTCTTTTCTTATTTTACTTTCATCAAGGTAATTATTTTTGTATCTCTTTATTTTATCTCTCACCATAGATGAAACAACTGATTAATACCAAGTACAACAAACAAGCAAACAAGGATAAAGTTATAGAAAAAAAAGTATTTCACCTTTAGATATAATTTATGAGAGGGTTCATCCATGATATATATATATATATGTTAATAAAGACTAAGGGTATAGTATTTATGCAAGGAAAGCAGTGTAGCATAAGGTGGTAATCCTCCAGTGAAGCAGTAACTTCAGGAGCTCCAATTCATCAGAGGCTTTTTGACATCTTTCCCTTGGGCCAGGTCAACTGAAACTAAAAGCATTGCAAATGTCACACGAGGGCTGCTGAAGACAGAAGTGACATGCATTTACAAGCCTTTGCTGGCTGGCTTATCTTTGAAGCACTATTGATTACCTCATGAGGAAGAGGCTGTATATTCTTTCCCTTCTGCCAGAGTGGGGTAAGTTATGTGGGCACAGGTAATAGAAGCAGTGAATTTGGGGGAAAAGAGATCTACGGTGAAGTAAAGTGCAGTGGACATGCTGACGTCAAGAAAAGTGCTGTGATTAAAAAAAGGAGGGGAATGATGGAACCAAGAACTCCAGTGAGTTAACCTGTGTTGGTATGGTCTCAGGGTTGCTGTTCCCTGAGATTCTCCTCGGGGTTGCTGTTCCCCAAGGTAATCAGGTTTTGTGTCTTCTCTTTTGCCCCCAAGTGTTTCACACCGAAGGCAGAGACGACAAGCTGAGTCC
This sequence comes from Cisticola juncidis, assembly GCA_013400215.1. NCBI lineage: Eukaryota > Metazoa > Chordata > Aves > Passeriformes > Cisticolidae > Cisticola > Cisticola juncidis. The sequence goes on along the minus strand of VXBR01007104.1, from coordinate 266,807 downwards.
GCCAGTCTGTGTTTCCAAGGTTGTTTATTTTTCATTATCTCAGTTCTTTCTTTGCTCTGGCAGGGTACTTTATTTTAGTTCTTTCTCTGCCCTGTGAGGCATCCCCAGCAGAGCAGGGCATGTGGCAGGACTGGGGCAGATCAGAGAGCCCACATCTTAAGTACGATATCTCTGGCCTAACTTNAGAGAGATATCCTAGACTCCGACAGTATGGCAAGGAACAAAGCCATTCAAATGACAAATTATTAAACCAGCTGTCCCATTTTGTCCTTCTAAATTGTTCTATGCCCATGTCCTTTGCAAACAGCTGATTTCCTGTGGCTTTGTAAGTGCGTCACCATGGCAGAAGGGTGTGGGTCATACATCTTCTCATAGGCTTTACCTAGAAAATTTCTTTGTTTATTGATGCAGTTGTCTTTTTGGGGACATAGAACTTGGGAAAAGTTTTGGTGTTCTGCTCCTGCAGAGATGGTAATATAGACTTCTGATAGTAAGAAAAACTAGATATTTCATGCAACCTATCCAACCTATTAAAATTCCCATTAAACACAGTTTGGACATGTATGTCAAAATGAAGTTGTATTATGATAGAACTCTAATCAAATTACAATTATTTTCATTTGGCAAATAAGACTTTAGACATTCTTACTGTTTATCAACTTAACTTTGCTAATTGAAGGAAATGGTTTGTATGTCCTTTAGAGGATATTGTATTGCCAAACCAGCCTTTTCAAGATTGCTGTATAGTAGTAGCTGTTGAATGGCTACAGAATGATTCTTCTGCTTTTAAAAATGGCTGCATCCATTTCTTTTCTTGTCTAAAACCTAATTTAACCTGTTGATTCAACTTACATTTATAGCAAAGCAAGTGAATGGCAGTGACAACAAAATTTTTAATGCTAATTATACACAGTAAGCAAAAAACATACTCTCTTTATGGTAAAATTTACATATTTTTACTATGCCTGTCCATAGGCACTCTATACAATAATAGGACTGCTGTAATAAGAAATGAACATCAAGTTGTTTGTTCCATATAGCAAATGTCCATTTAAATTCCAAATAAATTTCACAAAGATATGAGAACTTTACTTGTTTGCAATGTTGGGGAAACATTTGCAATGTCTGTTTCTTGATATGATTCTGATTTTTTTTAAGTTTTAATCTATAAAATTACTTCAGGCTTCTACTTTGACATTAGACATTTCTTAATTTTGCAAGTCACTACACACAAAAGAATTTTCATTCCCTTGTGAGAGAATTCAGCAGAGACTGATTTTAATAACATCAAGTATTATAACAAAACATTTTGATTTCAATACTGCGTATCCCAGCAGGAAAGCTTTTATTTCTGAATTCCCCATGGAACCAGCTCTTGTACTTGCTAATTGCTGTAACACTTCCCTGAAGCTTATCATCATTGAGGTCTGAGTCTCTCACAGAGAACTTGACTGGAAACAAATACTCAAATAAAGGATATTTTCTATTAAAAACTAGTAAATTATAGTCCCCGTTCTCATAATGCCTGTTATCCTGTGAATATGTGCACATGTACACAAAATAAAATTACACCTGTAACTGCAATAAGAATGCCAGTCTAGTGATGCCTTCTGACTCACCACTTGGATGTTTGTTTGGTAGCATAGCATGGAGAGCCACATTAGTCATATACAAAGTCTGTAGTCAGGTTTTGATTATCAAATGATGAAAATTTATGTTTGTTTTTGAACTCATTCCAGGGCAATCTGTTTTTAAATGAATAACATATTAAAAACCCAAGATTTTTTCCCACATTGATTAATGATTAATTTCTGGGGGCTTTTAAATAGGATCATGCATTTAATACAAAATAAAATATAGTTTGTCTAATGAGGGTATTGTATTAAATTAGATCATGTTCAGACTGTGATTGTGCCTTATAGCCCAAGTTCTTTTATACAGAATAGCATCAAAATCACATAATATTGATTTTTTTGTTTCATATGGTAAGTATACCAGATTATGTGAGGCAAGAAGAAACCAGAAATGTTTAAAAAATAATGTGTAAGCAGATGAGGGGTTACTGTTCTGGTTTCAGACTGGAGGCAGCCTTTAAGTTAGCATATCTGGAGTTAATATAAGATGTGACTGTTTAATTCAGAATTTTAATGACTAATAAAGTAAGTAAAGGAAGGCTTTGATCAAGAAGATAAATTTTTACAAAGATGACAAGAGGGTGCAGGTTCCTATTACAGCAAAGAAATGTTGGATTCCATGCCAAAAGGGAAATCAATAGAAAAAAATGAAAGGACTTAGTGATCTTTCTTTCATAATCTCTCCATCATGTAAAGACTCCTTTTTCAATACAGAAATGGTGAATCCAAGTAGTTGCAACTGCTGAAGAGTTCTCTTGACATGACAAGGACCTACACCTTACCACACAGTCCACTGGCTGTTTATGTAACCCATAAGTACACATTCTGTTACATTTACTAGATAATACAAAGTGTTAATAAATTAGATCTCAAACTCATTCCCAAAGTGTTTTCTACATTATATTTTATGCATAAAGATAAATATTTGGGGTGTTTTCCTGCATCTTCTCAAAGGTTGGAAAGACCAATTGATCTGCTCTTAATGACTGATGATAGGAAAAATCTGATGAGCTTTGTATCTGGAATAATACCACATTAAATAAGAGTATGTCATACCTGAATGATTATAAGAACTGTACTGGTAGGTAAAAAAAGAAAATTTTCTGTTCATTGTTCAGTCTTAGCAATAAATTTTTTCTTATTGAAAAATAAATAGAATTTTACTACCCAATTCCTCTTACTGGTAGAACATTGCCATCACCTTTTTCATGTTTCACTGATCTTGAAATGACACACACAATATTAATGAGTTTAAGTGTTATTTTCAAGGAGAGTTTTTGTATGTACTGCCTATCTTTTGTTTAACAAGGAAGCATTCTCTACTTTGAAGGCTGGACTTTACCTTTTTTCTTTCACCTGTTTTGCTACTAAAGAGATCATGAGATTGTCAAAGTGCAGTTTTAAGGAACAGCTGTAGAAACCTTTTTCAAGTAGGTTTCATTCTCAGCTCTGGCCATTTTGATAGAAAATGCTGAATTTTGAAGTTCTTTGATGTATGTTGAGCATGGGTATCTTTCAGCATAGTCGTATCAAATCCTTCCTCTTCTTCTAACATTGCACTGACCTGTGGTGATATTTTCATCCAGCCTTTGTAATTTTGAATAGATTTGTCTGGTCCTGTTTAAGCTTGCTCATATCTTGGTTGTAGCAGTGATTCAGACTGGCTTTGAAGAACTGATGCTTATGTCTCAAATAGATAAATGCTTTAATAAATGACTGGAATGTGCTATGCTTTCATCCTCAGTTATTTCCAGGATTCCCCAGTTTATGGTTTTGCTCTTAATTTGCTTTTTTATGAATCTTCATTGGACAGCATCTAATTCATGATGCAAAACACTATGTGCTGATGGTTATATATAGATATGGACTGGTTCCTTTTCTTCCCTCAGGGACGAGGTTGCAAGATATTAACCCGTTGATATTTTGAGGTGTGCTGTTAACAAAATTTGTTTCATTTGGCATCTTTTTTATCCAGCTCCTGGACACGATTGTAGGTGCAGTTACATTACATCTCTCCCCTCATATATACAACAAATTGCTCCATTATTCTACAGACTGTCACCCCAAACAAGTGTTTAAGCATGGGGCTCATCTTACATGCATTTAACACACTGGGTTTCTTTGACAGCTGAACCCTCAAAGAGGCTCTTTGCACCTTAGGAGATGGCTGAGACCCAAAGGAAATATGTTCAGATGATGCTTGAAGTGCTTGACCATTTGCTGGCTCCAAAACCTTGGGGGATTTAAATGTGAGTGTTAAATAGGCAGGTAGTTAACTTGATTGCATTTTTTAAAAATTGTATTAGTTTTTGCACGACACTGATTTTGCACATTATCCAAATTGTCTGAGGGTCCCAATTTAACTGATCATTTGCACAGCCTTCCCAGGCTGAAGTCTTTTGAAATAACACACCTAGAAGTACAGAGAGCTGTATTTCCAAAGAGCTGTGGCACTGAGGGGTGAGGGATTACTGTGAGCAGCACTGCCAAGATCATTTCAACAGCATGAAAACTGCTGATAAACGCCGTGGAAAAACCTGAAGTCCCCAGTTCACGGCAGCCTGCTCGACCAGATAGGCTTGAATGGCTGCCAGTGTGTGAATCAGATGTCACTTGGGTTTGTGCTAGAGCAGACAATCTGTTTCAGCAGCACCCGAGCCTGAAAAGAGGGAATGAATCAATGGGAAGAGACTCCACACACAATGTCCTTTTCATGTTACCCGGAAAACCAGCTTTATGCCAAATTACTCTGGGATCAGGCTGCTGCCATTTACCTTATTGGAAAGCAATAGCTCCCCTTTATCAGTCAGTACAGTACTCATTTTCATTCCCATCTTTGCATTAAAGGAAGGGATAGGGTTTCTTTGACAATAGCATTGAATTAGGTTTCATTCTGTGAGGTCATGCAACTGTTGATAAATAATTCCATTTGCCAACATTTAAATCACTTGTTTTCACGATAAGGAGAATTTAAATTTTCATTTGAATTAGTTGAAATTTTATTGATTGTGTCTTATGTTCTACTCCTGGGACTCTCTCTGCCCCACTTGGAGAAAATGGCAAATTAGAGAGCAAAGAATTTTTTTTTTTAATTTCAAACTTTATTCCTCCCCCCAAAACACAAACATGCACGTGCACAGATACACACTCCATCATTTTGAATACTGGTTTTAGTCATTCCAAACGGCTTGAATTATTCAAAACATAGAAGGGAGAGACCCAGTAACTTTTTATATTTAGCAGTGAAGCTTAACTGTGTTCCTACCACAGCTCTAGTAGGCTATCATTTCTGTTCAGATTTGGTTTAGATGGTTTTCAGGTCTTTTAACTATATTCATTAATTTTCTACTTACCTGACCTTTAAATAAATACTATTTTCTCTCAAGAATTTGAAAAATGTTTACATTGGATGCAGACAGAAAAGAGGAACTTTGAGTCTGTCCAGCCAGTCACTGAAAAGCCATTCCCATTTTTAAGATTCTAGGGGTATAGATTATTACTGAGAGATATATTTGCACTTGATATTAACCAAGTAATGCATGTATGGAAGCAGCCAGGATGGCAGACAGTGGTTCCTGAGCAGGGAGACATGACACAATCATAATTTACTGCCTCATTGCAGGGCTGATATTGTTCCCTATTGCCCAGCTTTCTAAATAGACTTGTTGTTTTGGGTTTTGTGTAAATATTACTAATCAGGAAAGCAGGAAAGTTGCTACCAGGGCAGAAATGACTGATGTGTACAAGAAAGGAAAGCTTAATTTAGATTTAGACTTAATCCTTTTGGATCTTTTGCAAAACATTTTTTTCTCTCACAAAGTGTGATTTTGTTTGATGCATCTTCATGTTGCCACTCTTTTAATAATTGTACCTCTTTCCATGAAACTCTTCTCAAATTATCATCATATCATTATGTCCTTGGTGCTACATTATTCCAAGAATATTTTGTGTCTGGTGCTGATTTAAGCCATAAATATTTCAAAAGCTCAAAGTAAAAAAAAAATAAAAATCAATGATAACATATATGCAGCATCCATAATATATAAAGACAGTGGTCTGAAATAGCCATTTGAAAGTTCTGGAAAATTAATCATCATAATATTTATTGCAGAACTGTCTCCTTTATCAACATAATTATTATTGTTATTGATATTACTATAGGCATCCTATTACTGTAGCCTTGTGCTTATTAGATGGGAGCCAGTTTCACAGGCAAAGGCAAAGTTTCTACAACTTGTTTTGCCAAGTATTTGAAAAGGTGAGATGTGTTTGGACTTAGCTGCACAGAGATGTTCCTCCACCATCCTAACAACTTTTTATCCACCAGCTCTGCTTTCTCCATTGTTCAGAGGCAGATCTGCAGCACTGCCCCATGGCTGCCTTCTGCTGCCCTGCACATGGGGGTAGGAGTCCAGCTCCTTCAGCTGAGCACAGGGACCCCTCTGCTCTCTAGCCCACAGGCACAAGTGAAGCAGTAGAAGCATATGCTCCTCGTGGCCTCCAGCCCTGGAGTCTCTGAAACACATGGACAATGTCCAGGAGATGGTATCAAAGCAGAGCTGGAGCAGTAATTGTACTCTCTCTCTGGTTCCAGGTTTTGGTGTCATGCTTGTGACTCCAAATGCTACCATGAATAATTGAATCCCACCAGTGGTTGCAACTCCCCTCCGTGTCTGGTTTCAAACAATTTTGAGTTTGGAGCCTCTGGGTGAAGACATATTATAGGCATTTCAAACCCCCATACTCATTTATTGCCTCAGCTTTCTCTTTGTCAATTTGCTTTTTAATCTTGTAAAAATAAACTGCTGAGGACTTCAGCAGCTCAGAATTAGGAGTTCAGAATTAATGGCTATTAGCTGTATGCCTCCAAAAAGGCTTCACAGTTCTGATGGGATTTCACAATGCTGACACTGCTGAGCAGAAATGCCCGATGCCCAGGCTGAAAGGGCAGCTTTGCCACAACCAGCACAGCAGGTCCTGTGAGCTCTGTCTTCCCACCCCACTGCTTCACACAGGCTAGAGCTCTACTTAGCTGGATAACCAGAGTAGTAATGATAACAATAGTAATGTGAATTTTATTGTTCTGCTGGGGAGAAACCAGACTGGCTGCCAGCCCTGCAAGTTTCATCTGGATTTCCTCCAGCACGCTCCTCAATGCCAGTGGCAAAGGCTGTACAGCTCTGATTATGCCTCATCCTGTTGCCTGCAGGTTTTGTCAGAGAGGTGTTTGTATGCAGCTAATGGGGCTGTCAGGAGAACTGTGGCCTCAAGGGTCAGAGACAGTTTAAGTCTCAGGAGTACCAGTAAAGTTTCTGAGTTTGATGCTTACAGAACATTCATGATGTATTTAGCCTTGCTGACTAGAAATATTTATAATCCTAATCAAAGAATTATTTAGGATGTAAAGCCTTGTGAATTTTTGTAGGTCAGTTTTAGAAGTTTATTTGGAAGAATTATCTAGTAATAGAATTCCAACCCACAGAAAGATAAGTCCTGACATGTTTGTGACTTTTTTGTGTATGTCAACATGTTCAACAGTTTGCAGAGCTGAACAAACAAGATTTTCTTTTCATAAAACAGTGAGATTGGGTAATCTGTTGTACTTTCTCAATTAGTTGTAATGAGAGGCATTTGACTGCATTATTGGAAAACTAATATAATTATCAGATGCTGTATAGGAAAATTCATAATGATTTGGAGCTGCTGGGAACATTTAATGAGATTTCTTTTTTGCTTTCATTCATTCAAGTATGTCCTTAAGCAGTTAGATTGGTAAAGGTTCAGATATTTTGGCATGAAAGAGTTTCTTCAATGCAGAATTCTTGTGCAGTGGGATCTGTTCATGTCCCAAATCTTATCTGAGCCTGATTAGAATGGCGAACATTTCTTAGGGTTTTTTTGGTCATTTTTTCCATGATGGAGTTACTGTTATAAATTATGAGAAAACTAGATTTTTCATATTATCAGATTTCTTCTTAATCTCCAAATTCAATACAGAAAAAAAAAGGCTTTATTGGAAGGTTTAAATACTCTGAATGTTCTTGAATAGAAAAAAAACCTAAAATAAAAAAAAAAAAAAAAAAAAAGACACAACAATAATTGTTGAATTGTTGTGTGCACTCATTTTTAAATTCTAAATACAGCTTTTGGCTATTCAGTGCTAGAAGACAGACTTAGTGACTACATTTAAATATAAGGATAAGACAAGAAAAATGCATTTATCCATCTGTACATCTGTATTAGAGAAATGACTCCTGAAGAACAAAAGTTGTCTGCAGTTTTAAGTAAGCTGTATCTTTGAGCGTAACTTTGAGGTAATTGTTTTTATGTTGTATAATATGGCCCAAATATTGTGGTTTTGTCAGCATGTCTAATAGGTTGCTCAATACCCTTGTTCTGCACAGGTCATTGAGCCCATTCATGTTCAATGATATGCAGTATGAATGCTCATGGGTAGTTTGATACATCTTTAATAGAAGGTGAAGGAAATGGCACAAGTTTATTTTTGACCTTCTGGAAGTGCATTTCCAGATGAAGTGAATTGCACTTTTAGCTTCATCAATGAAATGAGAAATTCTGGGTAGAAAATGTTTAATTACTGCAGATAAACTTCTGACAGCTGGCCAGTCATTTCCTGTGATTGCCATTATAATGCAAATTAAAGGAACATTTGTTTTAGATAAATTATTGTGCGAAGTGCAAGGTCATCACAAGCCTTTTCATCTCACTTCTGAGTTCTTGGATTAGTTTATGCTACTTGAACAACTTTGCCCTCAGTGCAAAATGCTCGGAATAAGCAGCTCTGCTCAGAGCTTTTAGCTTGAGATTACTTGAAAGAACTCTGAACACTTGATCATAAGTAATATATACTAAAAGCTGATGTCAGTGGACATTAAAAAAATTAAAAATGGGCAACTTACTTCTTAAAAAGTGATTATTTGATATAAAAAATCATTAAGATTTTTATGATGACAAAAATTCTCTAGTGTCAATAAAATCAGTATTATATTGAATAGAAAAACATGAAAAGAACTCTGAAAGCCTAGTCCTAAATGACCATTAACTTTATTAATGTAGAATTAAAATGTTTTGAGATCATTGTGGGCCATTTACCAAGTTGCACAAAACCAAATCCTTAAGACACAAGACAGGCAGCTGAGGCATGATCTCGGATAATTTTGGTGGAGTCGTAACAAAGAGGTGGTGAAAGCTGGTGGAGGTTATCTGGAGTATGGAGATGCTTGTACTCTCTGGCATGCCCCTGATCTGATGAGTGTGAGAAATAATTAGAGTGCTGTGGTGGAGTGTGACTGTGAATAAACTGGGAATAACAAACTGGAACAACCCAGTTCACCTCTTGCTGGTGGTGCTGGAAGAGGAGTGTGACCCTGGGCAATGAGGGGACCTAGGTACTCCTCCAATGTGCCTCTTCTCTGGCAGATCACCAGGCTGTGTCTTGCTCTGAAAATTGCTGGCAGAGGAGTGGGTAAATTGCTTAATGACACATTGGTAAGACTTTTTAGCATTTTGTGTCAGAGCATACACAGCGTAAAGGAGTTTTGAAACTTAATGGAGGCACAAAGTCACATCTTCTGAAGGGCTTCATGGAGGGTTCATGTGGTGAAATCTGGTAAAATAATATGTTGGGAAGAAGTATAAAACAAGCTTGTATTTGAGTGTCTTTTAACACGGTGTCTCTAAGGTCTGTGGAAGAGATCTCTTTCCCACTTGATGCCTGTCTTCCTGCCTGACACTGTTGGTGGGTGGCAGATGACAGTAGTGCTGACAACTTGCACACTGTGTGAGGACTCAAAGACCACAGTGGCCTGTCTCAAACACTGTCAAGGTCCCAGAAGGACTTTGCCACTAGATAAGCACAGAACAGAGTGATAGGATGGCACCAACCCCACACCTGGTAGAGGTGAGATCTGGTTAGCACATCCTGCGTAATGCATCCAGACAAAAATTCCCATGGTGACAAGCAGTGTAAAGAAACCACTGCCTGCACACACCACCAGTCAAAGAAACATCCACCCAAGTTGTGGGACAGATGGCAAAGACCACCACAGCCCCCTCTGAATATGCCTCCCTGGATACCTGGAACTTGGACTGGAAGTGAGACCTTCAGATAAGATAAATGTAGTACTATTGTCTGGGGGAAAAATCAGCTAGTGTCATCATTGTGTTTCTCTCACAGCTTCTGCTCTTAAGAGTATTCCTGAAATGGAGGTGGGACTCTCATTACTTACAGGACTTATTCCTGGGTGCCATTCAGTGAGGTAAAGCACTGCCATGTTTGTGAAAGTGTTTTACCATTGAGGAAAATGGCTGATGGGCAGCTCTGTGACTAATCATCAGTAATCAGTTTCCTTTTTATGAAGGAAGGAGGGTTATGAATGGGGAATAGTATGCACGAGGAGAAAGAGAACCCAAAAAGCTGTGCTAAAATGCTAAACAGCACTTAAGAGGTGGAATGGAAACATTTAGAACAGGTTTTGTCTAATTAGTATTTCACTGATGTTTAGAGATCAAATACAGTGCAAAGTTTATCCTCACCTTATCTTTGTCATATTTGTGCTTGGAGATGTACTCTGCAGTTTCCAGAATATTACACAACTCATTTCCAGCTTAACTGGGAGGGAGTGGCCCTTCTTTAACTAGATATTTTGCTTTTTACCCCAGGCATACTTTATTAATTACACCACAGTATATTGCAGGCATTATAAAACTTACTGTGCACATGCCAGTGTCCTCTAAGTTGATCTTATGGGCATTTATGTTCATCTTTTGCCAACTCATTGGTCCAGTTTCCAGAGTGTCTTTTTAATCTAATCTCGGTTCTACCCCTGTATTTATTGTTCCTTGTTTAAGCTTGATCTAAAAGTCAACTTATTGTTATACTTATTGTGTTTGATAGAGAAATGTAGCTGCTTGAAGATAAGTGGATGACAAATTAATAACACTTCAAGAGCAACTTTCAGAATGAAGAAAGCTCTTTGTGGTCACTGTAAGACCAGGATTTTGCCTGAGATGAGATGATGCAGTAATGCCAAAGCCTTTACTGTAAGAAGGTGTAAAAGAAGGGACTAATTGCTTTGATAGACAGCTTTGGAGAGTGAACAGATTGGCAAAGTGTGCTACAAGAGAAGTACAAAGCCAGGTGTGAGAGATGGAGAGCTGCAGAGTGCTCTGCCAACCAGGCAGCAGGCACCTTGAGCAAGAGAGGAGCATTCAGAGATGAAGCTCACCAACCCCATCAGAAAAGCTGTAAATGAAACATAAAAGGAGTGCAGTTAGTTTTAGGAGAGAAGGCTTTCTACCCCTGGTTTTATAGTCAGATGGATCCTTGCTGACACTGTGAGCACAGTTATGGCTGTATCTTACGTTTCCTACCCTTGCCCAGGCTCTAGCAGTCATGGCTGCTGGCTGTAGGCACACAGGATGAAACATCTTCCTGGGCTCATGCTTCATAAGCCTCATCTGCTCTCATCTGATGTGTGGTAGGGAGACCATGAGACTGATATTAATCCTTTTCTCTTGGCCTTATCAGACTGGATTCTTATTTGAATCCAGACCTTGTCTTGGCTCTGGGGATTTTACAGTTATGCAATTCCATGATCATTAAATAGATGTCAGAAATGTTTTCTCTCCCTTATTCCCTTGGGGTTTTTTTCCTTTTTTTTGAAGCAGTTTTGGTAGGCCACATGCTGAGTCTCTCACTCATTGCAGAATTTAACAAAAACAGTCTAGCAGATAGACTTGGCTTATGAATCCATTTTCATAATGTTCCAACATCCACATCATGGCTTTTTCCCTGAGAAGTGGGAGATTTAAAAAAATAATAATATAAAATAAGCACATTATAATCCATTAGGAATTATTTTTGCAAAATTACATCTTAATGCAAGAACTACATGGTAGGAGGCTTTTTAGGTAAGTATAATCAAGCTCTGGAGTTGGTCTGGGTTTTCTTTTCCTTCATGTTTGTTTTTTTAGTGCCTGCTATGGTTTGATTAATTATGTTTCAGAGACATCACAAAGAATCAGCAGTCACAGGAGGGGCACAACTTTGTCAAATTGGAGCAACAGGAATTTGTGTATACATCTTTGTTTCAGTCCAATGACCCTCCAGAAAAAATGTCAGATTTCAAATAAATCCCTGTAGAAGACCAGTTTTGCGTATATACATTTTAAAAACCTTGCTGCTGGTACACAGGAGAGATAAGAACAATGATATTAGAAAGACCTGCAGTGCCCAGGCTGAAGAGATGTTGAAAGTTGATGCAACATGATGCCCAGGAGAAAAATCCCCACAGGCAGTGTTCTAACATCTGTGACCCCGATTTTTCTGTTAGGAGATTAAAGTTTTTCAGTTTTCAAAGAGATTTGCAAAGGATTTTACTGATTTATAGGCTCATTCTCCTACTCAGCAAGTCATCAGTGACTTCCCCTCAAGCCCACAAAACGAGTGATCCTCCCAGCCACAGCCACGCCACCGGCTCCTCCTGCCACAGCCGTGTTTGTGCCAGGCAGCAAGCGCCGTCCTCACTTCTCAGCAAAATACTAAAAGCTGATGGAAGAAATAGAACACCTCTCTCCCTTCAGTGCTGCTGGCAAGATAAGCAGCACAGGAACGTGTTTGCCAGGGAGATCATCCTGCTGTCAGAAGGCATTAAAAGAGTCTAAGCAGCTTCAGAGCTAGGCAAGAGGAGGTGTGCGCACAAAGCCACCGCTCGTGTCTCGGTGAGCTCATGCTGTAGGACACATTTTAGATGGAGCTGCTGGCACCAGATCTTCTTGGGCTGTTAAAATCCCCTCCTCTTGAACTTGGCCTGTACAAAACCATGCTGCTGAGCCTGAACATGTACTTTTAAATTATTCAATGTGTTATTGAAATCGAATATTGCAATACGACGTGTAACATCAGAAAGTGTCAGGATTTTTTGGAAAGTGTTTTTTCTGTCCATTTTTGTGGACTGCCTCACACAGGCAGCCACAACTAATGAGCTATAACCTCTATTTTCACAGTGCCTTCCGGGTTACTTTGATGAAAATAGTAAACAATGCATTTTAAGAGACAGATTGTTTTAAATATTTTCTGAAACAAGTAGTTTCATGTTTGTTTTAATTGCGGTCAAGGGGTCTTACATACAAGACACTCTGAAAAGTTCACTTAGTGGAATGGATTTTTCTCTAGCTTCTTATCAGGATAAATCCTGTTCTTCAGAGCATGGAAAAATCCCATAAATTTTGACAGAATAAAAAATACAGTGTATTTTTGAAAAATGTTGGAGGATATAAGGGCCTGTAGATTGCCTTTACTAGTTACAGTAATTATTTGCTTAAGTTTTCTTAAATCAATAATTTAAATTTTTAAGAAGTCTTTTAATTTCCTCCTTGCTCATTTTCTAAAATGTCTGAAATTAAATTAAAAATGGTCAAAACAGTTTTCTCTTAGCTGGTTCCAACAAACAGGCCTGTTCAGTCTGAGATTTGAAAGGCTTTCCACCCATCTGTTTTCTTTTTTGGTCTTTGGCATTTTACCCACTGAGATTAAGTGATAGAAGAGGTAACATCTGTACTCTTTCCAAACCTGGATTACACTCTATGGGAAATAAACATAGGAAATTTGGTGGAATAAAACTTTCATGAAAGGTCTGTAACAGAGGAAACTTTGTAAGTGTGTGTATACAGTAAATACAGGGAAGTCATTGCTTGTCCTCTGGGTTTCATGCTGGCATATAATGAAAGGCTCAACAGAAAAAAGAGAGAGGGTGTCCTTGTTTATTCAAGATTATGCATTTTCCTAACAAAGAGCTGTTTCAGATGACCTATAATGCTGGTTTTCTGCTTTGTGGGCTAAAAAAAAAAAAAAGGAAATTAGAGACAATAAGGGAAATTCCATTTTATAAATAATAATTGGAAGGAGTGTCACCACTTTTCATTTTGCAGCAACAAAGATGGCACTCTTAAACAGCATAATCCTAAGGCAGAGGTTTTATACACACAGGGCTTCATTTATGGCACTCCAGCTTCTGCTAAAATTAGTGACTCACAAATAAGGCATGTAGCCTTCCTTTGAAGCAAATTCCTGTTGCATGAATATTTCATGGAACTTTCTAGACAGATGGAAGTAAAAACCAAAAACTCGCCTTAGCTACACAAGATGTACCTCAGAATGCTCTAGAGGCTCAGGGCTGCTTGCTAGAAATATGAAAAAGTTCTGGTCCATGTTGCTGGAGAAAAGGACAGAAAACTCAAGCATTGATCTTATTGCTCCAGTGACCAAAAGGAAATTGCCAATAGCTGATATTAGCAATTATTTCTTGGAACAGCCTGAAAACAGGAGTTCAATGGTTTCTGCTAAGAGCTTCATTGATTCTGTCTCACAATAGCACGAAACTTTGCTTTTCAGGTGGTGGTAGAAGAAGGTGGTCCTCACTGTCCAGGACAGTTAGAGGCAAAAGTGAATAATCTGGATAACCTCAATAAAACTTTCAATTGTGAAAAATTTACATCCATTCTCTGATAATCCAGTGGATTAAAAAAAAACAAACTGTAAATAACCCAGTCCTGCTCACTATCTTTTCTTACCCAGAGAGCATTCCCAACACAGCCTTGGGCAAAACCAGTATATTTATATTAAAACTTTTGTCTAGATGATTTGACCATTTCCTATTAGATGAAGAAATTCTGAATCAATCACTTCCTAGAAAATTATGTTCATCTCCAAGAAATATCACTAGTCCAATACAGGGAAAAAAAAAAGAAACGTGGTGGCACAAATCATACTTAAATATGTTATTTAAGTATGTTGCTCATGTGCTGCTCTGATGAGGTGTGTGTTATGCCCTGTAGAGGGATATTGCTGGAAGTGGAGAAATAGTTGTATTAAAAAAGGTCAAATACTCTAGGGGAAGCAGATGCAAAAGAGAAGTTATTTAATACTTTGAATTATTGAAATTATTTGAATTGTTGAAATAGTTCTCTCACCATCTTGAAAGATCTAGAAATATTCTCTTTAAGATTAATTACTCACATCAAATTCCGCTTTGTGCTCACCCTCATCCAACTGGAAAACATCTGGCTTTGAGCTATCAGAGATTATAACTGTGCTAACAGAAGACTCAGAGCAGTGAGAATTATTTAACATTTGGCTTTTTGAAGTACCTAAATTGTCTTTTCTTAATGATGTTTCAGCTTCAAAAATCTGAAAAAAAGAGAAAGTTCAAATATATAAGAGGCAAGAAAGTTCAGCACACACACATAGAAGGATATTCTTTGAAGCCTTCAGCTATCAAGGACCATTTTTGCCATTAAGCCATGAGCAAAAAGAAACTTTTTACAGCTATGACTAAAAAGCTTCTAAATTTTGGAAACTGCTGAGGCCATCTCAGACCAACAACAAAGATTTTGCATCATGTAGATCCAAGCTAGGACACAGTGAAATTGATCTCTGGAAGTCTGTACACACTTCAAGGTTTCAGAAATAATTTTCTACTAACACTTTGCCTGTGGTCTTTAAAGACATTTTTTATCCATGCTTCAGTACAGCTCCTCTGTTATGATCCATCTTAGGACTAATCTGAACTTACCTTTTGGTGCAAATGTTCTCTATGTAATTTATGGAATGAAGAGCAGAGAAGTTTTATATCCTTTTATTGCTTAATGCTTTGTAATATGGAACAAAGGTTTTACATCACATTTCAGATATGCTGATATAAGGAAGAAGATAGGAAGGCAAATAAATACATCTTTAATACTATGTTAATTTACAAAAGGGCAAAGAATATCAGTGTTTGTTTCACTGACTTTCACAAATCATCAAGTCTTTGTGAAAATATTTAAAGTTTTCTGTCACAAGTACTATCATCATCTATTCTCCTATGCTGATACTGCATATTCCGTGTTATAATAATCCTTTAGGTAAAAATTCATTATTTTATCATAATTTCAAAATATGGTATAATCTACCATAAATTCAAATGCTTTTAAAGTAATTCTCTAAACTTTAATCCTTGTTATCCTTGAATCATTTTATGATTATAGAATAAGACATGAGATATTTGTGGATTAGCATGGGGTTCATCAAAGATGGCTTGAGTAATATGTTTTAAAATACTCCCACTGCTTATTGAAACAGTTTCAACAAAATGAAATGATTGATACTTCAGTTTTTTATATTTTAAAAATTAATAACTAGATGAAGAGAAGTTACAATTGCAAACCTGCCTGAAGTGGTTTTGTCTGTTTCAATTATAAAATATGATGATAAATTTATGGTGTGATGAAAATATGTATTTACATAACAGTAACTCCACTCTTATAATAGTTTTTAATTAATTCCACACAGTTGTTGCTAATAATAGTTATCACTCAGTAGTGTACACAATTCAAAGAAAAGATACCTGTGGTTTATTTTGGATGTTTTCTGCTAAGACTGTGTGTTTCCAGACAGAAATTATACCCCTTTCTTGTATGGAAATGATTCAGCACTGGACCTGATGTTGCACCATGCCTCAAGTCATTACATCTAGCCATGAGACAAAGGAAAAGGGTATCATTTTTTTAGCAAAAATTCAAATGTTTCAATGTAGAGATGCAGAGCCTTCTTAAATTTTAGAATGTGGAAATCTGGGTGATGCATAGTGAAATATCTGCTCAGGAGGGGCAACTGCTGGTCACAACATAGTCAGAGTTTGAAGAGTTAGAATTTAAAATGGGAATAAAAATTTGAAGCTGCTTATAAACAAATATCTTCCCAAATCAAACAAAAGCTCTTCGTGTTAGACCCTCCAATTTTGAAGCAGAAAAGGTGATCTGAAGAGGAAGACAACCACAGAATGGAAAAGAGTGTGGAAAGATAATCAGAAATGCTGACAATAGAAGAAAAGTTACAAGGTGGGGGGAAAAGTTACTTTTCTGTGCTTATTCCTGTTGTTGAATATATTGATCCTTGGATTCAACCTCCTCAGCAATGTTCAAACTGCTCATCATGTCTGCCTTGTTTTTATATTCTGCTTCATTATTTACTCCTTCCAAAATAACTGATCATTTGGAGTCAGCACTGATAGGATTTAGGTGCACACAGGGCTGAATGATGCACTACATTGAAACTATTTGTTTGCTTCTTGTGACATGATCTGGGGCTAATGGACTATTTCAAATTTGAGTGCCTTCACTAAATTCATAGGACTGGCATTTGTTCAGTTCCAGAGAGTTTGGTACCTAACCCAAATTCAGTAGTGTCTTCTCAGGGTCAGTGGTGGGCTTGAGACTAGAACTGAGAAAAGGACTCATTAATATTTAGTGCAAAGGAGGATAAAGACAAAATGGTGAACTCCCAACAGTGTCAGATGGGACTGCTGTTCCAACTGAAGGGTGCTTTGGGAAGCTGCTCTCTGCTAGCCTGGCTCTTACTACTCTGAGAGAAATCTATTCTTGATGTGGGCCAGTTTGTGTGCTTGAGGAGCAGCCTCAGGAAGAAACTGAATCAAATGTGTAGCACACACGCCTTCTATGGAGGACAGCACGGACACAAGAGTTTAATAAGGAGTTAAAAGATGGTGGTATGGTGTGCTTCATCTTTTATATTTCTAACCATATGTATGTCAGTAATGAACTAGCACATTTACACTGACATTTTTTTTGCATTCCTCCTGAACAGCTGGTTACAATGTCTCTGATTATTGTTAGCACTCTGTTGTAGACATATTAGCAAAATGGGGATTCAAATCCCTCATCTTTCTTCTCTTGAAGCCTGTGGATACCAAAAAAACCCTCTAAAAATTAAGGTTTATTGTATCCATTTGCAGCTTCCACTCAGGGGAATTTTCTATCAGACATCTTAAAGAAGTTCTATTTTTTCTGCCTACTTTAGCTTTTTTTCTACTTTGTGGATAAAATGAAAGATGTTTCCTTTAAAAGCAATTTTCTCAAATCCTCTACAGAAGTGGAAATCAGTGGGTTTAATAATTCCCTTGGCAACCAGCTCCTCAGGCAACAATGCAGCAATTATAAATAATATTAATAAGTTCATCTGATTGCTCCTGATAACAAGCCATTTCAGAAACCCTCTTTTCTTTTTATAGCATAGGGCCCTGGTTGTTGAGAAAGAGGCAGAAATATTTGTGTGAGTATGCAAGTGTTTGAGAGAGAAGCAGAATTGATTTGCATGCTGAGCTACAGTACATAGCTGGAAAAAGAGCAACAGGAATTCATTTTTAGAGGTGTACTTATAGGGGTGTTATGAACATCCTCTCCAAAACAAAATAAAAGCAAAAACTAAACTAATGAAAATTGTTTGTTATTCATTAAACATCCCATGTGAGAAATTTAATTGACCTATCAGGGTATAAAATGGAAACATGAGATAATCCAGTGTTTTAAGAAATAATTTTATTACTTCCATTTCTATGGCAGCCAGGCTGAAGGGTTTTACAAGGCCTTGATGATTGATTAAGGGGGCAGTCAAGATTTCTGGCTGCTGTGCTCAAAAANGTTTTTTGTTAGATAAAAGGAAAATATGTAGGTGGGCATGACAGATTTTGTACATAATATTGCTCTGTGAAACATCTGTGCATTCTGAGCTATGATCTGAAGTAGAACTAACCTGCTTTCATTCTTGCAATGTGACTCACTGTTTTTCTGGAATTACAGAACTTAAAATACACAGAAATCTCATTTGGAATAACCTGTCAATAATTACAGCTCACAGAATAAATGTATTTATGTAGAACAAATAGAATTTGTACTTCACAAACAGTGCCAGCATTAGTGGGGGTTGATGTATATCACGTTAAAAACATGCTGATAATGAAATACACAAACATTTCCTTATAGAAATACATAGAAACATATAGAAATATTGCTGTGTAGATTGTTAGGGACAATGTTGTGTCAGAAAAATAAATGTTATTTTATGGGATGCAAAGGTCATATGAAGGGATTTCATCAGCTTCCTAGAGTTTTCAAAACAATAGCTGAGTGACGGTATCTGAGATATCAGTAATGGTTGTTCATCTAAATGACCTTTACTGGATTTTTCCTATGTTTTTTCTCATCTTTGACCTCAATAAACAATGACTTCATATGTTTTCTAGTTAATTGCCCAAAGTTATTTAGTACTTTCTAGCCAAGAATGGGATGCAACTGGATAATTATTTCCAATTAGCAGTTAACTTATCATTCCAGTAAAAATTAGCTGTATTTTTCACTTGGTGTTTTACATAATTTATTTTGTAATTTGTAATATCAGGAAATACCAAATCAGTACCTGACAAGAGACGAAGAAAAACTTGAAACAGTGTAAGTCAATTTTCATAAAGCACTATTGAATAACATCCCCAAAGGCATACAGAATTGTGTTATATGCAGGTGATTCAAAAGTGCAATAATTTATCTAAATTCTGCATGCTGTCCTGGATTTAACTTAAAGATGATATTTTGCAACATCTTAAACATCCCAAACCTCTCTTGAGCAGATATTAATTAAAAGGCAAATAAATCTTGCTCTATTTTTTTCCTAGGCATTGCTGTGTTATTCGGACATTGGGGATCAAACATTAAACCTCCATGAGGACAGGACTTCCAGCCCTCTCTGAAGGCAATATTTTCATTGCACTGCACATGCAAGAACAAAGATTTCTCAGGATCTGCTCAGTTAAATGAGCACCAGGCCACAGCTTTCAGATTGTGTTTCACAGTCATACTTCTCACAGTATTATTCCACAAGCACTGGAGATGTAGAAGTCCATAGAGTATTAGCTCTGTATGTCAGCCTAGTCTGAAACATAAATCTCAATGATGATTGCCTTCATTTTAAGCACAGATGCAGATGGATAAATTTAATTTAATTTGCTCAAAATGCCTTAAGTGGGATTATCCAAGGCGGCTAAGGAGTATTAAAATGTAAAAATCTACATTTTTTAAATGTCAAATAACAAAATAACACACATAAATGACAGTTCAGGCTTGAACAGTACAAGAAAGGTCAGATTCAAAATTGATGAGTATAAATGAGAGTTGTTTTATTGATGCTTTTTCCTGCATCTGATTTGAAAAATCCCAAAGGATTAAAATCCAAGATATTTCTTCAACCCTGCTGCTGAATTTTCTTTTCTGTTACTGTTGTACACTGAAAAAATCAGCAATGATGACAGTTTTTTTGATGCTTGGACTTTATTTACTTAAACCCCATCATGCTTTTTTACTGCTCAGCATGGTGGGGAGGGAAGAGAAGTGATTTTGTTGGTCTTGATGCCAGTGATAGACACTGTAGTTTCTCAGGGGAAATGACTAACTACATTCTACAAAAGCTTTGATGGTTGTTTTTTTACCAGGAAAAGGATGAGTTGAGACTTTTAAAAGTGCATGAGATAAACTGAGAGGTAATGTGTTCTAGTTTGTTAATGTCTATTCAATGAACGTTAGAATTGTTCTTTCATAAAAATGGAATTACAGAGAAGATAACTGATGGCATTACCAACTTCTCTTTCAAGCTAAAAACATCTCCAGAGTGATTACATCTCATTTTAAAAAATATATAGATTATTTTTCCATGGAAAGTTATTTAATTCTACTTGAAAGAGGAAGACATCACTTAGTAACATCTGCAGCCTGGCAAGCCCATCATCTACTTGAGAAAGCAGGAACATATTCCACTCATAGCTAGTGGCAGTTTTACCTGGGCACAGGCTGCTGTTTGCATCCAAATTTAAAACTCAGAGAAAGTGCATTTGGTAGCTATAGTTCTGCCACAATTCATTCAGGGTTCTAATGCAGACAGACACAGGGAGTATGGGCCTCATGAACACATCGTGTCTGAACAGCGAATGAGAAATCCCAGAAGGGCTTCGCTCACACACCCTCAGTTAGGGATGCTTTACTCAAAGAGATGGGTTTGTTTCTGACACAAGTCTCCTCATCTTCTCAAAAGATAAGGAAAACCCAGACCTGTGCTCAGTGCCACCTTGCAAGACACATGGTAAAAGTGGTTATAAACTCTTATTTGCACATAATAGCCCATCTAATAGAGGCTACTAAAAATACCTGTGGTGTGTCAGTAAACACCTGGATTAAATTTGACTGCTTCAGTCATGCTAAGCCAGTAACAGTGCTCTCAATTGTAGATGCTCAGCACACTGAAGCACCTTTACAAATTGCATCATGGCTGTCAGTCCCAGAAGAATGACAAATTTCTGTGGAAAAAGTAAGATTCAGTTTGGTAATCTAAAGCTTTTTTGTTGGCTTTGTTTTTCTTTTCAAGCAAGTTCCAGCATGATTAGTACATTTGGATGCCACTGTTTTCCAGACAATTCCCTGATTGAACTGGGGACCATGTTAGTTCTCCCCATGACCCGTCAGAGATAAAGAATTTGTTTACTGAAAGTTGCTCACCACTTTACTCCTAGGCACCATCTGCCACTCTTACCCACTAAGAGCTGCATTCCTGATAATGGCTCTTTTGACTTAAGGAAAGTAATACAAGATATTTCATGTACAAGCTTGGGATGCAGTTGCAATTTTAATCTCTGATCCTTACATATAAATCCTTAGTGTCAATAAATAAACTTATTTTAGTTTTCACAGTTTTATGTAACAGTTGAAGCTGTGCATCATCACAGTAAGTAATGAAGAGGGTACTAATTTTTCCATAAACTTGTCCCTATCTGTATGTTTTTACCTCATTAGAAAATGAATACTTTTTAAGCAGTAATAGCCTTTTCTCATCACATATCACAGGACAGTGAGGTCCTGTTTTAAGAACAAAGAGAAAAGGATCTTGCTAGCATATTGTCCCTCAAATATCGGTGTACAGCCCCCAGGCTTTTCTCTGCTGAGCCTTGTTTTATCTCTTTGTCCTTTCAAATCTAGTTTAAAGCTCTTTCAGTGAGCCCTGCTAACTCCTGAGCAAAAAACCTTTTCTCCCTTTGAAACAAGTTTTCATATAATTTTGTTTGAATTCCAGACTTTCACCATCTTTCCTAGCACTCTTTTAGAAGTGACTGTCTAGAGGTGTCTTTCAGTCTTTCCTTTAATCTTTAGGATGCTCTTATTCACCAAGTATCTTTTCTTTGTTTGTGTCATGAGTCTTTGCATTCAGCATTGTCTAGGACTGTATATTGTGTATGACTCCTTTACTGGAAGTAATTTTAATTCACTGGGTATGTGTCATGAATATTCTTTTTTCTGTCCTATGTAATGGAACATTATTCAGCAAATCTTTCTGTATCCTAGTATTTTCATAGAATCACTACTTTCATCCTTTATATGTATTTTTCCTCTGAACAACCACAAATAAAGGTCTTTACACAAATTAATACTTTCTTCTTTACGAAATTTGGTTTTCTTAATTCAAGTAATCAGTAGGAGTTAAATAAAATACCATTGTTAATCCAAGTTCTTATTGCATGTACTTGATGTTTAATTTATTTCTTTGCCTTCAGAACAACGTTACAATAGGTGCAAAGACCAAAACATTTTTCAGCCTTCATACAAAATGCAACTCAGTGTTTGTCACACCACCTGCTTTCAAGAACCTAGGAGCCATAAATGAAGGTAAACAAAATGTACTTCCCAGTTTTATTGCTGTTTTTTAAGGTCTTCTCCTGTGTATTTTTTAAGGCATCTGTGGCGATGCTCTCTGGGCTCATCACACGCTTGTGGCTTCCATTCCTATTTTCATCTCATAATGACTGAGTACTGGTGCAATGAATGAAAAACCAATCTATACCTTAAACATCTTCCTTACAAAGTATCCACTGTTCTGCCTTTAAAAAGTGATTGCACTGTTTCTAAGAGTCCTTCAGATATTGTCAGACATTGCCTTACAGGTACTTTTGGCTTATAAAGACTGCAAGGAAGATTGTTGAAGTTTGGGAGGCAATTTATTACCCTTTTAAGCCTCTTATACTTGAGTTATGAGAGTTCTTCATTATATTAAAGCCACATATTTCCATTTATTAAAACATTAGGAATAATATCAAATTCTGAGAATATTTACATAACCAAAGATATTTTGATCAAATTATTAAAGTGGGGCTACTACTCACTACTAAAGTCAGTAATGCTTCTTAAGAGGAATTTAAATATTAATGAAGAAGTTTGACAGTTTTGGCTTTGTATTAATTTCTATACTGCATTATTTAGAAAATCAGAATTCTCATCTTTTATGTTATTACTATTGAAAAATCCTAATAGAGTTTAATTTAATTTTTTAATGCAATGAATACTAACCTATATTATTTCCTGATTCTATTCCTAGGTTTGCTATTTGTAGATAGTATGGCTGACAAGTTAATGGCTACCCTTTTATTTTTGTCTGTTAGTAAAGTACTTGTGACAAATTGGTAAGTGACAAATTAGAGAACTTATTTTTGAGGAGTTTATCTTTGGAAGACTGTGTAGTTTGAATATATATGGAAGACTAAAAGCAGCTTATTTAATAACAGACAGCAAAATTTTACATGTAACTACATGCTCATGTATGTTGAACTGTGTAATTTGACACCAAAACCCCCAAACAAAGCAATGCAACAACAGAAATATTCATATATACATAATCCTGATAAAATCACTTTTCCATTTTTCTCTTCCTACCATTAACTTATAGTTGTGGATGTAAAATTATCTAAAATGTTTATTCAAATCTCTCCCTTTAATGTCTTTAATGTCAAAAACCAGTGACATGAGTTTGCCTGAACTACAGGTCTCCTTAAAAACAAGGTGTGAAGAAACAAAAATAATTTTCAGATTTGAATTTTGTCATGCTTTCCTTTAGTTTACTCTCTCTCCCCTTTTCTGTTAACAAGGAACTGCCACCTTCTCCTCTCTACACCACTCATTATCATCTTGTCTGCCCTGCTGCTGTGATGCCTCAGGATTTCCTGGGAGCAGTGGGATTTGTCTCAGCTCTCTGATCATGGCAGAGGGAGAGGTTGGTTTATGCTTGCTGGAGTGCACTTGCTCCTAATCATCATGCCAGGTCCCTAAAATCTTTCTTTGCAATTAGGAAGCAAAGGCTGCAGAGAGCACATTACTTCCTCCCGGCTTCATCTGTATGAAACACTGAAAGTTTGTAGGTTTCAGACTTATGTCCACTGCCTCCAACACCAGGCAGGCTTGATTGTAAATCCAAAAATAGTTTTTTAGGTCTACAGGTCTAAGTTTGAAAAGTACAGTTAGGAAAGAGAAGGTTACAAAAAGGGAAACAGAAAACACAATTCCAGCTGTCCAGTTGTTGAACTTCTCATGGAGGTCTCCAGGGCTTGTCCCTCTGCCCACTTTCCCTGCCTCCTACCAGCCTGGATTCCCTTTTCTTCTCCCGAGAAATGGGCAGCAATGATAAATTACATTTCCCATCTACACAGTCTTTCCAAGAAATGAATGTGCTCGGTGGCTCAGCCAGACCCACTGGGTATTTATGGGTGACTTCAAGCTCTGTCATGCAGCAGTCATGCTGGAAGCTAACTGGTTTTGCCACAATTTGCATGTTCACCCTTTTTGTTGTGCTGCCTTTTTTTTTTTTTTTTTTTTTTNTTTTTTTTTTTTTTTGATAGCTGTCTAAAGAAGTGGCATGGGATGCTGCACTAATAGAGGTGCAATTTGAGCAATGAACAGTTTTTCCATGGCAACATAAAAGGAGCTAATGCCCTTTGCATTCCTGGTGTCCAGTATGATAGTACCCACTTTTGCATTTTCTATTATAAGCAATCAAGGTTTTCAGTTGTATTTTGGTGAGCTTTTCCATGTCTCCAGTAATTTTAGTTTGTCTTTCCAACCTTGATTGTAACATTGGTATAGCTTTTTACTTTCTTCCTACTACCCCATGTACATTGGTTAGATTTATACAGTGTTGACAATATACAGTGGTGTTTTCTCTAGAAAATATTTGTAAGATCCCTGCTATTCCTTGACTTCCATTTTAAAAACTATTTCAGAGCCAGATCTGTATAGTCATTGCCATTCTGATTACAGCAGTGTTCTGATTTGCTTACCTTCCAAATGGTTCTTTTAAAATAAGAAGCTGTTTTTCATTAATATATTTTTAGTGATCAATTATGAAAATTAAAACAATTGTCCTTAAAATATAAGTATAGAGAGAAATATTAACTATTTTTCTTTATTTTACCAGTTTCACAAAGGGAAATTTAATTTTTCTCTGAAAGAAATTATGGTATACAAGTGCTTCCAGAGGAAGGCTCATTTTTATTATGCTATTCACATGATTTATTATTCACAAAGAACATTTGAACAGAGAATGGCCTATGTATGAGCCAAAATCCTGACTGACTTCAGAGAGGTCCTTTGGCTGTAGTTTTCACTGCCTAGTGTAAATCAGTAGGGAATATTGCAAGCATGTTGAACTTCCTGTTTGAAAGTAAATCTGACAAGATGCACTTACCAAAACATTTATTGTAAAAGAAGATGAAACATTTCTTTAATATTTTATGTTCTTTGTCTTGTGAGGTATAAAGGATGCTCATTCTGTCCTGTATTTTCAGTATTTCTATCTTGCTAATTTAATTTTTAGCTTTGAAAAAGAAGAAAAATATTTAGGTCCAATCTAATCTCATTTTAATTTGGCTCAATATAATGTTAGCCAAAGGTAATCAGGCTTTCTGAAAGAGAATGCAACATGAAAAGGCAAAAACGGGCCTATTAAAAAAAAAATCTCAGAGAGTAGGAAAGATGCAGTCTTCTCTTAGTCTTCATGGACAATCTTCTGTCTCTAAAGGCAAGACATTTAGTCTTTCTTACACCAATCTTCTACCCATAAGTAGAAGTAATATGCTGCTGCATTTGGGGGCTTGTGAAGTAAGTGTCTACAAACTCTTGGACCATGTTGTAATTGAACAATGTTCTCTTTTGCTGTTGACAGATGATAATTATATCCTGTAAGAGAGAACATTGGCCTATTTACTACATTTTTCCTTTGTTTTATTGATGAGATTTTTTTTTTTATGATGGACTTATTAAAAAGGAAAAAAAAGTTTTGATATCCAGACTTATTTGTTTCAAGATTTCAGAGACCAGTCTTTTATATACTATTGGCACTTCTGGATGTACATGTTGTACCAGTGGTAGGCAAATCAGCATCAGGGAGGTGCAGCCTCACAGCCACCATGGCTTGACAATCAGCTGGGAATGCAGGCTTTTGTAGTCAAAACTTGCTTCAAGCCTGGCCTTTTAGAAACTCATAATAGACCTGCTTCTCACAGCAGGAGGTTTGAAATTGCCAGAGTTAAGCAGTTTAATAATTACTTTTGAAAACTGAAAATGCACATGGCCAGGCAATTTCATTTCCATTTTGAAAATAAGTTTTTCCTCTTGTTTCTGAAAAAGCAGGTGGAAATTATGATTGCTTACGAAATTAGTTTGTATAACTGGTTGGGTATTTGATTATTTGAGCATCTGTCTTTAACAGCTGCTGAGGTAGTTCTGTTGCCTTAAGCAGAAATCAGTGAGGTGAGAGCAGATAGTGGGAAGAAGACAGAAATTGCTCTCAGGCTACTTGCCATACTAACAAGAGGTCTAGCTGCAGAGGACAGGAGTTGTGCTCAAATGGCAGATGTAATGGGAAAATCAGAGAGATCCACTTTAAAAATGCACATTTCTGCAAGTAGAAATAATTCCATCTATAAATCATTTGGCATGAAATTCTTTTCCTTCCCTGAAAAAATAACACTATGATTGTAAAGAAAGTCCCTTGTAAAAGAAGTAGTTGAAACTTCACAGTCCTGTGTTTTCCTGTCTTGCAATAGTCCCCATGGTGCCTTGCAGTCCCTGTCCCCTAACAGACATGTAAGATTGAATAAAAGATATAAAATTTTGACCAGCAGAGGAAAAAAGTGATTCTCTAACAATTCAAAATATTTTATATTCCATCACTTCACATAATTTTTCTTTTTACATAGAACTGTGATTTGTGTGTTATATCACCCCTTCCAGTTCTTCCAGTGCAGGTCACACATCTGTTCTTGTTCTCATGTCCCACACTTGAAACACTAAATAGGGCAGGGAAACTGTGAGGATCAGTGAGGCAGCATCTCCTTGCAAACCACGCTCAGAGCTCTGCTGCTAACCCAGGTTCTGACAGAGTTACCATGGTTTGCCTTTGGCTGGGATTAGCAGTTAAATATATGGATCAGGAATGTGGCATGAGAGGTAAGGAAACACAGATTTATAGTGTATTAGACCAATTGGGAGAATACTTCGCTCTGTCAAAGGGATGAAGTAAGAACATAGCATAATTCTGTTGCTATTCCTCATAAATAACAACAAAAGTTCAAATCATGATGGTCATAAGATCATGAACCACCTTGGGGAGGGCGGAGTGGGAATGGATCCCAAAGGAATTGTTGGCCTCTTACAGGATCACTACCATCAAAAAAGGCAAGTTATCGAGTTTGTTGCACAGCTATTCAAAAGAGTTTTCTTTCAGAAGAAGTGAAGGGCAACAACCCCACGACTGAAGGGACAGACTGCCAGCCCAGCACCTGCCTTCTGTCAGAATCCCCAGGACCTTAACCCCGAGAGGCCAGAATATCTCACAGAGAGGTGAGGGCCCCACCTAGCAGGACATCAAGGGTATTCCAATGGTAACTAGAGTTTCTTTTTACAGTTCATATAACCTAGCTATGCTGCATCAAGGAAAAGGACCAAGTTTCTCAAAATAATATAAATTATGTATGAACAACATGTAAAATACGCCTTGTCATTTTTGTCCAAACATGGGAATGTGCCACGTTTTTACATAATGTGGCACATTTTTTACATCTACCCTGGAAAAAGAATGGTCAAAATGTGCAAAATATAGGAGTAAAATCAGTGTCCTCAAGTCCTTATCTTTCAAAAGTGTCACAAGAATAAGTGACTCAGCTGAGACTCCCTTGGAAAAAGTTTGATGGAGTATTTTTGTGTTATATAAAGTAGTGATATTTCCAGGTTTTGAATACTATGCTAAATTAAAACTATATAATACATAGTCATAAAACCTTTTTGTTCTTTGTGAATCTTAGAATCATCACACAATATCCTGAGTTGGAAGGGAACCACAATCATCAAGTCCACCTCCTGGCCCTGCACAGGACACCCTGGGAATCACGGCATGTGCCTGAGAGCATTGAAACACTGCTTGAATTCTGACAGGTTTGGTGCTCTGAGGAGCCTCTGCCAGTGACCATGCTCTGGGTTGTGGAATTGCATTTTATGGGAATGGTCTGCTCTGGCTCAGCCCTCAAAGTGTATGGTTTATCCCAAGTGCCCTCCCCTGCAGTATCGTGTATCTGTAACTCATTGGCCTGAGAATCTGTCCGCGCCCACTTTGAATCTCTGTGTTATGGGTGCAAACGGAGCGGGCTCGCCCTCTTTGCCCTGGAGGCCTCCAGAAGCTCTGCTTCTCTCCCCTTCCCTCTCCCCTCTCCCCCTCAGTGACCATGCTGCCTTCCTGGGGTCGAACTCCCAATAAATCCTCACCTCACCAGCCGTCCAGAGTGTCCTTGCTGCCTGCATGCAAATACCAACGAACGTGAGGCCTGGGGGTCTCCCGGGGAACCCTCCCCGGGGACCCCCCTAAATCCAAACTACAACTCTGGGTGAAGAACCTTTTCCTGATATCCACCCTAAAGCTCCCCTGAGGCCCTTCTCTTGGGTCCTGTCACTGTGACCACAAAGAAGAGATCCTTCCTCTGCCCCTGCTCTTCCCCTCACAAGGAAGTTGTAACTGCAATGAGCTCTCCCCTCAGTCTCCTCCAGGCTGAACAGACCAAGAGACCTCAGGCACTCCTCATACAGGCTTCCTTTTTAGATAATTAATAAAATTATATCTCTGGTGGTTTTTTTCTTATATATCATAACTTTTTTCTTCTTCTTTTTATTAAATTTTTTTTGGTTTTGTTTTTTGGGGTTTTTTTGGGGGTTTTTGTTGTTGTTGTTGTTGTTTTTCTTGTAGAGTCTGCTGGTGAATCTATGAGTGGAGAATTTGTTTTTAAGAAAAAATAAACTTGATCACCAATATGGTTAAATTATGGTTCTTAATTCATCTTCAGCCTATAATGTGCAACACAGGTAAGAAAAAGGTATGTGTTAGCAAGAAAAAAATCTTTTTACTGTCCTGAGAAGCAGATTGGAATTGATTGGAAAATAGATATTAGGCAGGTGGGAAGTGTATCATTACCTAAAATGCAATTTCATAAGTGTCAAATATACAGTGCTGTCCCACAATACTCTGTCTAGTTCATAGATTGTCCTGAAATGAGTCTTGACCTATCAGCCTAATATATTTCCCAAGTAACAAAGCTCTCTTGCACTCACATCCTTTGCAAATGCCTGCAGTCTGTTATAAACAACGGCACAGAGAGATAAACTACTAATGACTGCAAAACCATGATAACCCTTAATATAAAGTTCCTTAGAATTTGTGATGAAGCTCTTCTCAGCAAAAAGTATTATGAGGAGCAGAAACCATCACAAACCACAAGATCTCTAAGAGCAGTAGATTACATTTGCTGATAAATCACTCTAGCACAAAGGGACATCTAAATGATGCTAATAAAAATGGCGCTTCTTTATCAGATATTAATAAAACTACATTTATAAAGATTAATGGAAAAGAAAAAAAAATCTGGGATTCTATTGTTTTGCACAAGAAAAACACCTGAATTTTGCATCTTTGAATTGATTTAAGGAATAGGAGGACATTGCATGAATCATTGCTATATACTTGTCATTATTGTTTTAAATAACGTGCAATTATAAGGAAAAGAAAAAAAATCTCAGTTTCTGATGGAGTTGTATCAAAGGCCTTATTCAGAATGATTTTGCTTTTTTTTTCTCCTGCTCTTTATCTTTGGTAGACTGACATGGCCTAATA
Organism: Cisticola juncidis; assembly: GCA_013400215.1. Classification (NCBI taxonomy): domain Eukaryota; kingdom Metazoa; phylum Chordata; class Aves; order Passeriformes; family Cisticolidae; genus Cisticola; species Cisticola juncidis. Next base: position 237,299 of record VXBR01007104.1, on the reverse strand, counting down.
CCCAGAGAGCTGAGGACTAACATGAATCCTCTGGGTCACATTAGGGATTCTGGACTAATGGAGCGTGAGCATTTATTGAAGTCTAAAGTCCAAAATATCTAGAATATACCAAGAAAACAAAATCGTACAGAAGACTATTTATTTGTTCATTTATAAGGCTGCTGTGGCACAGTTGAATGCAATCTTTAGACTGGAAGATGCAAATTGCAGTTGTTTGCATGGTTGGTTTCTTGAAAAAGATTACACGTGACAGGCTTTCTGCTCAAGTATCAATCTTGCCACAAGTTTCTTTGATGGGGATGTCTCTGAGGCTCTGAGACTTAGCCTCAGAAAGACAAAAAGCTAGTCAAACAGCTAGAGCCATCCAGATGGCTTCTTCTTTATTGATGACCCACCTCGTTGCACAATTTCTTTGCTGCTTTTGGGGAGAAAAAGATCAGAAATCCTTGTTTTGTTTCCTGTATGATTGTCCCATAGTATTTCTTTTCATTATTCTGTAAGTTAATATCAAAGAGAGAAGCTGAAAGACTTATATAACAGAAGGCTTGCCTCCCCAGATGCAGGGCCAGGAGGGAGGAGAGATCAAGCATCATGCCCAGATAATGATAAATACTGTGATTTCTGAAAGCACTGAAGTGAGGAAAGAGCCTGTGTGATATCTGGAGATGTTTTGCAACTGATTTCCTATTAATTGACATCCGTGATAGCTGTTTTTTTCTAAATCACTTTCAAAATTATACAAATATCCTTCTCCCCCAAGCTCTGCTCGAATTGAAGTATATGCCTGGTGTTTTTTCTGTTCCTTTGGCCCCCTGGCACTTTCTAAATCTCTGCTGAATGAAGCCTGCCTTTCACAGATTGTGATACTGGTGGAAACCACAGTCAGCCCACCAGTTCACTGGCAGGAGATGCTAATGGGGGCAGTCAGATATTTTTGTTTCTTTAGTATAAATAGAAAGAATTTTAGCCTAATGCTGGTCATGGCCCCTTTAACAGGACCAGCTTCAGTGTCTGTGTTCCACAGTTTTAAGTGAGGGGTTTTGATTGAGTTTTTTTCACCTGAATAGAGACCTGGCCTCCAAAATATTTCTTTTCTTCCTCAATGCTACTGCAAGTATTTCTGCTTTAACATGGAAAATTCTGGTCCCTCTTTTTTTTGGAATGACAGCTGAATTTCTGCTGTTCTGCTTGGGCATTGGAGATGTTATGATTGTTTCTGTGGTGACCAGTAATGTTCTCACTTGAATTGCAGGGTTTATGGAATTGTGGAAAGCATGCAGCTAAAGACATCTATAAAAGTGTGGAGTTTTTTCTGGAATTTTAAGGAAAAAAACCCTCAGATGTTCAAGAGGTTAAAAATTCTTCTTTCTTTAGGTATAAAAGCCTATAGAAATACTCATACTTTTGTCTGCTACTAGTGTAAGGCTCCCAGCATAGTAAAATAGAAAGAATTTTTTTTACATGAATTGAAGATAATTTTTTTTTTCTACTCATGCTTAGTTTTTCTTATGTTCTTGAAACAATAATGACTTTTGTTACGTCAAAATATTTTCAGATTCATATCCCTAAAAATGGATTTAAAGGTTGCATGATATGTCTGTGATCCATTAACAAAAATATATTATAAATGAATATGTCCTTTGGAAGCTTCATGGTGAACCATATTTTATAATTTTTAATATATAATTTAATAGTTACCATGTTTCATGTGACCACCTTCTACTTTGTCAGCTTGGAGTGAGATGGCATTTCCCTGACATTCAGGGGCCTCTGTCCTACCAACAGCCTGGGCGTGTTTGCATTCGTTATCTTTTTGCAGTGGAATAATAATAATGGAAGAAGGGAAAGGATGGGAAAAGAGCAGTTCTATCTAATTTCTTTCTCAAATTCAAGTATATGCTGCTCTCTTGTGGAAATTCTATGGTAGTTACAAGCAAGAGATTAAGGTGCCCTTGCTTTCTGGTCCTTTTTTTTTTGGTCCACTGAATATTGCTGAGACAGATTCAGTGCATAACAGGATTTTTTAAATACAAATGCCAATTTTGCCTATTAATGTGCTACTGTTCCTTTTCCATTTTGATTGTCAGTGTCCACTATTGACACAGATTTGTGTGCTGCATTTGGAATTAGATTTGTGCTGTTTTGTAAATAAACATACATTTGTTAATACTGGAAAATTGCCTTTTCTACTCTTTAAGTAAGGCTGAAGTGCACCTATAAGCCTTCTCTGCTTCACTCTTTCAATTAGCCTCAGTAAGAAAATAACTGCTTTAAAAAAGGGAATGAAAGCTTGGGTATTTGGATGTCTGTGTATGTGGGGGGTGTTGTCCAAATCACGGATTCTCTAATCTTTTCTCGTGCATTACAAAGCTGAGTGATGAGTGGAATTTTTAGAATAACGTTTCAAGGTGTGTCACTGTCCAGCCAAATAATGGAGGCAGTGTAGTCACAGAGCCATCCTCACTGAGGCCCTGGGAAAAAGAGCTCCACAGGCATGAGAGCTTTGTGTGCCTGGTTTCCTGAGGATGTCTTCAGGGTGAGATTGTTTGCTTTCCAAGGAATATGTGTTGGATATATATTTATTTGAGTTTATATGGCTGTTACTTTGTCACCAAGAGCACCTCTCTACCCTGACATCCATTTTCATTACATTAAAGAAGTACTTGAGGCAGTATCCCTTGTCAGATGTGGTTAAAAATTTTATTTATTATTGCAGGACAGAGAGGCAGAGCAATTTTATCACCTTTTTTAAACTGGAAAACATATTTTAATAATAATAATAAGCTGTATTTTTGTCTGAACATGCCCTACATTTTCTGAAGCTTATTTTATCCAGTAGAATCCTTAAGCAATATGCAGGCTAAGAATCCCCCCTTGAGAATTTCTACTGCAAACCTGATGTTTTATTTGTTTCTGGAAAGTCTGGTTGAGTTCACTGATACAACAAACACACAGCAAAGTGCTTGACTACAAAGCAACACTTCATTGCCTCATATAAATACTTGCTGCCACCTCTGGGAAAAAAAAAAATCTCCTTAGTGCTATTACTTATCCTTGTAAGCAACCATTTTTGATGGTATGTTAGAGCACCACCACCATTAAAATCACACAGGCAAATTCAAAAATATTGAATTTATTATTTCTGAGTAAGCCTTGTCCAGTAAGTTGAGGAAGGATTCAGACCTTTGGTCTGCTCTAACCCTTGGAGGAGCACAGCCTGTTTTCAAAGGGGAGGGAGAATGCCCTCGAGGTATCTTTACTGCAAGCTGGGCTGCCATGAGGCAATGGCTAATGCACTCCAAATGCAGCCTCTGGCTCCCTGCATCCCAGCTTCTCTGTGTACCCAAGCCCTGTATTCTCTTGCTTGTAGACAAGGTATTATCTGGTGAAAAGACAGAGTACAAAGAATCAAGTCATAATCAGTATGCTTTTGTGAGTCCTAAATAGAGTGAGAGCTACGAAGGAACAGCAAGTGGATTTTCAGTGTCCAATATTTCAGGAGAGATTGGGAGAGGGTGTTTTTACAATATCCTATTATGTCTCCTCTTTAGAGCCAGTGCCAAAGGAATAGTTTTCCAATGTGCTATTTGTTCACTGGATGGATAGGGGCTGACAAGCTGACCATCAGAGCAGCTTCTTTGTCCTTGGAGCTCCAGGTGGTTTAACAGTGCAGAGAAGCTACGAGTTTTTACCAAAATGACTGCTCATTCCTTTTTAGATGACTTTTTAGCCCTGTCCAGCTTATTTTCAAGGACTTTTAAAAGAAAAAGCAAAATTAAGCAGCGTGTATTAGCAGGGTGGTTGAGAGGTGAGGGTAAGGTATGGGGTATGATGTGGAAAAGGTCTCTCTTGCCTTTTCTAGAAATATGTTCATGCTGAGAAAGCTCAGACATAGAAGTAGCAGTATTCATGCTACATAGCTGATAAGCTGTGATATGTGATATGTGATATGATATGTGATATATAAGCTGTATCACAGCTTAATCAGCTATAATAGCAGCAAGATTGACATGACTCTTTCATCCCCTCCATTTCATGCATATTATATATTTAAAGGTGTAAAGAGCACTATTAAAATTATCCTCAAGAGACTTACAGGATTTTTAAAATTATAGTATTTGTTTATTGGTTATTATTAAATATTTGAAAGTTGAGCCCTTCATGATAGGTAAAGATAATATGATAATTACCTAATATAGACAGCAAATAACACTGACAATCATGATTGTAATCTGGCTTAGTCCGTGCAGATTGCAATAGAATAGAAGAACAAGTTCATTTACTACTAATAAAGAATCAGGGGTCATTCTTGTTTACTACATTAGGTCCTGGTTCTGAGCATCTTGTAGAGATAGATATAAATTCAGGGCTGAGAAGAGTAGACTAATAACCTCCTTCAAGCTGTTTCTACTGCAGCCCTGTGTGCAGCTGGCTTCTCTGCCAGGGTCTGCAGCTGAGTCATGGTCAGTGTGTTGTCCACCAGCACTCATTTCCAGGCCTGAGAACCATCTCAGCACCTCTGTATTCTTTCTGCAATATTTTTAAGGAAATATTTCTTTTTTGTTTTGTATATTTTTTTCTAATTATCTTTAAATTCTTTTCAGCTTTGAAATAATCAGGCAAAGTATATAATTAGTTTAGCAAGTGGTGACTGTTAATTTTGTCCAGAAAGGGATAGGAATAAAGAAAAGCTACTGCAAATATTCTCTGTTGCCTTCTTGAGGGTGGAAAAAATGCTGACTTTCATACACAGTACTTACACCATTAGCTTTCTAAGAAAAAAATAGAGAATTGCCTCATGTTGCACAAACTACAAACTGGGCTAGAGACTTCTAAACCATCAGAGCCATGGTGACTCAGCTGAGGTCTGAGGACCATTGAGATAAAGTGGAGAATGGCATTGGCACCCTGAATTTGTGATAAAATGCCACTGAAAATTCATCCAAAGGAGGCAAAATGTCAAAATCAGTGCGTAATGGAGTGATTGTATTTCACTTGTATCATTCCTAACACAAAAGACATATGTGATATTTAGTGGAAACTAAGATCCTTGTTTTGAAAGGCCTCATTGTTATATGTGTAGCAAATGGTTGTGTCTAAGCTTCTTTCCTGTACCATTTGTCCACTTTGCTGAGCTTCTGCAGGGAGTAATAGACAAAACCACTCTGCAGACTTTAATTTCTGCAAGAATACTACTCCCTTCATAGGACTGGTGTTTTTACCCAGGATTCACTTTTGCCTTTAAGACTCCATTTCCCCAAATTGTTTATAAAACCTTTAAACTTCTGGTTCTTATTATTTTCTTCCATTTCTTTGCAGAAGCTGCAACTGGTGCATGTGATTGTACCTGCTCTTCACCAGCACCATGAACTGCACTTTAACTTATCTCATCAGAAAACACCATTGCATTGTTTCTTTCTGTCTGGTCACTTTACTTTCAGCTTCTTTTTAAAGCTTATTCATAGCACTGAAACTTTTCCTCAAAGTTGTGTGTTCATTAGACATTTACCCTGTGTCATGATTCAGCTGCAGCTGCTGGCAGTGAGAGACAATCGCACACAGGGCTGCACGAATAAGAGATAAAAGAGCTTGAAGGAGGTCATTACTCCCTTCTGTTCAGCTCTGAATTTATATCTGATATCAGATGGGAGATCTATATCCTGCAGATTTCTGTGTCTGTGTTTCTAGGAGGGCTAAACTGGCAAAAAAGCAGGACATAGAGCTGTGGCAGTGGCAGCGGTGTCAGCTAAACCAGGTAACACCTTGGTGGAGCAGGGATGTGCCAGATGTACTCCAGTGGACAGTGCAATGCAGCGTGCAAAGGGATGCAAATGGAGCAGGAACAGAAAAGGGAAAATTTGGTCTCTGATGGGACCTTCCCAGAGCAGTAATCCGTGTCTCTAAATCTCCACATTGCCCTGATTTTATTTCTGCGTCTGCTACACAGACAGCACCTTGGGCGGGTTTCCAGGCCGTGCATCCCCAGAGGGTGAGAGCGGCGGGATTCCTGCGGGAATGTCGATCCGGGCGGGTTTCCAGGCCGTGCATCCCCAGAGGGTGAGAGCGGCGGGATTCCTGCGGGAATGTCGATCCCGCGTTCCGCAGCGCCGCCTGGCGGCCGCTCCCGCCCGCTGCAGGGACAGCGCGGGAGGCGCCCCGCGGGCGGCACCGCACGGCCGCAAAATCCTCAGTGCTTTAAAACTTCCAGCATTTGCCGGGCCTTGCACCCGGAAGGCAGTGTTCTCACAGGGACAGAGCTAGGTGATATCTCCTCCTTCCTCGCTATCCAATGATTATTTTATTTTATATTTAATTTCATTTTTATTCATTTAATTTCATTTCATTTTATGTTATTTTATTTTTAATATTTTTATTTTTAGTTTTAAATTTTTATTTTAATCTCTGCATCTTGCCTACCGGGGTTACCAGTGCAGGATTGTCACACTACAGCAGCAGAGTCCCTGTATCAGTAAGTGAAGAATTCCCCAAGGCTCCAGCAAAGGCACTGTCCTGCTCTTGCCAGACCCACTGTTTGCCATCAATGCTGAAGAGTAGGAATCCTGGCAGGTTGTAAGGATTCAGGTCTTGTGTCTAGGTGGGAAGAGTAGATTAAACTAGATGGGTCCATAGCCAGGAAAAAAAATCATTTTGTTATATACAAAACATTCATCATCTAAAGATTGTGATGAACACAGAGATAAGATTTTTCAGAGCCAGCCAAAGTGTTTCCACAATAAAAGGCTCAATATTTTTCAGGTAATGGGGCCCTCCAATAACCAAATATAAAAAATTGACATGTATTCATTTCCATGTCCATGTCCATGACAGGACAGGAAGACACTTCAGTTGTGTAGTTCTCATCCAAAAAGTATGCCTTGTTCATTATTGATGTGTTCAGTGCAGGAGCTCTCACACCCATCTGTTGCTGAGGAATGAATTGGGAGTATCTGTTGTTGGAGCACTGGCACCAAGAAAGAGTAACAAAACCTCTGGTAATAGTGTTAATAATTGTAGACTCCAAATGTAAAAATAAGGTAGTTTCTGGTTTTATAAACCAGGAATCAAAGTTATTTTTCTGTATATGGGTCTCTGTTGCAGGCCCACCATTCACTAACCTAGGTCTGACCTCTGGTAAAGGGCTGGTTTAACTGGCCTAGTGTTGGAAAATTCACCTTCCCAGGACACCTCAGGGACCACTTGTTCCAAGGGAGGTCTCTCCTTGTTCTTCTCTTTGACTTGGTACATGTCTCCAAATGTGTCCACCTTAGTTATTGGGAGGTTCCACTCTAAACTGAGCTGTGCTTAGCATTGATAGTAAAAGAGATGTTGCTTTTCTTGGTGGTGAACGTGTTTTCATTCCTGAGAGAGATGTTATTTGATTTGTAGGATAAGAGGAAAATAATTATAAACACAAGCGGAGATCTTAATGGATAATATTAAATTTAAAAATTAATAATTTTCCTTCTTTCAGTTCAACAAATGCTTATCCACAGGGTGTCATTACCTTTTTCAGCCCCTCAGAAATGCAAGGCAGAGCACTGGACACCGGGGTACCTCCTGGGGCCTCTGAGCATTTTATTCTCTCTGGTTTTTTGCAACGCTGAAAATGTGCCTGTTACAGTCAGGATCTCAAAGGAGAAGCCTTTGAAAATGTATTGTCATCCACATATCCGAGTTCAGTCCTTATGTATTCAAAAACTGTCTTGTATCTTGGGCTTAGAAGAGTGTCTTGGCTCATGGGTACCTTGCTCAGATAGCTGGTACCCTGTGTTCAGTTGCTCCTATATCCATTTTTCATTTATTAATGGTATTATTAGTATGGTTTCCAGAGCTAGGCCCTTAGCAATGGGTGTGGGACATACACAAACTTATATTTGTAGAAAGGATTCTGATGCAACACTGTTCTTTCTCCTGGTCTTGTAACAAGATGTAACACATTGGTAGTTCCAGTTAACACATACTTACATACATATATACACATAACTTTATATATATACAGGCAGATCAGTTTTAAACTACCAGTAAATTTTTCAAGAGTCTAAAGTTTGTGGTAATTAGCACTTGAAAAATGCCGTGAAGTTTTTCATCATTTGTGTTTTGACATGCAAAGACTAATGTTTGTACTAAAAAGACCTGCTAAAGATTCATTGCTTTCATTTGCACCTCTTGATTAATCTTTTTTTTTTGGTCCATCTTTTTTTTTTTTTTATCAGTTATGGTTCTTTGCTGATAATCTAACATGTTTGAAGTCCCTCTTTGATTCTTAGAAATGAAAGGTGTATGGTATTGTTTGAAAAGGTGTTATTCCTGCTAAACGATGAAGTCATTCTGGCTCAGTTTTTCATTGATAGGTCTCTGTTTGGTTAATTGGTCTGATGACATGTGAAAGAGTTTAGAGGACATCACCAAAGTGACAGAAAAAAACGTACCCCAAATTTGTTTTAGTGTTCTGTTGAACTTTTCTGAAGTTAATCCTTTCTTCTTTTTAAAGCTGTGAACATCAGAAGGAGGTTTTATTAAATTGCTTTTACCTCAGACTTAAGGGGGCTTTAATGGAAAAGGGAAAAATGTTTGAAACTGTTGAGTCTTTGGTCCTTTTCTAAGACAAGAACATTGGGAATCCACACAATGGGATTTTAATAACTGGTTTTATACCTTCACAGCAGTAAAAGAGGTGGGGGCACCAGGTTTTAATGAACTAGTTAAAAGGAGACTAAGCAATTCCATACAATATGTACTTGAAAAAGCACGTAGGAGTATAAATACATTATTTTCAAAAAGTCAGACCATTCTATAGAACATGTATATGGAGTCTAAGAAAATATTAAGACTCACTCTATTTTGCAGGATCCAAAGTACCACGGTGACACCTGGAAGCACAAGTGCACCTCCCTGAGTAGTCATTAGCAGCATCCTCTGGAACCCTTGTGGATACACCTGCTCTAATGATGGCCCATGCAGTAATTACTGTCTTCAGTAGTGTCTTCTCCAGAGCTGAGAACAACCAACATGGCACAGGTGGCCCTAGCAGAGCTGCACTTCTCCTTTTCCTCTCCTTTACCCAGCACCAAAACACCTCTCAGTGCCCAGTGATGGCTCCACCTATGCATTGCCTGGGAAATTCCCAGCTGCTGCAGGGGGAGCCATCCTTGGCACCCAGGCTGTGGTCACTTCACTTACCAGGTGGTGTGTGAATGTGTGTTGAACATAGCAAGGGTAAGGTTTTTGTAAAATTGAGCAGGAAAAAGATATTTACAGTATTATGTTACTGTATGTATATTCCAAGGAGTATGTTTCATATCTTTTTAAAATTTTAAATCTTTGAAGAATTAAAACTGATGTTATGATATCAGACATATTAGATCCTCTACGACCTTAATATTTTTCTATTTCTCCCCTTGTAGTTGAAATAAATACTTCATTTATTGCCTTTAAATGAAACTGTTGTCAAGACATCAAGACACCATAACATTCTTGGTAGACTCTGCATTGTAATGAATCTGAAATTCTGTGGTATTGCCTCTGGGAGGAGATGCTTGTTTTCACACCAGTTTGCCCATGTTCTGTGAATACTCTCATTTCTTTCTGGTTTTTATTGTTTCTTGAACAGTTGTTAGCATTGGACAAGAAAACATACAGATGTGGGAGCTGTCTCAGTCTGTCTGGCTGTTCTTGCTGCTGCTGCACAATCTCATAATGCTGTTGCAGCACTCTGCTCTTCACAGCCCAGTACTCACTGGAACTGCTGTTTCTAGTAGAAGCTGTAAGATCAAAGCAGATACTGTCAAAAAGTTTATTTTGTACTGCTTCATTTCACATTTTGTCTATTACTTGATCTCCTGAGTCATTTAAGGTCCTCACAACCTGTCAATGTTATCACAATTTCTGTTGTTTTGCCATACACCCAGACCTTTTTTTCCCCAACTTTTATTTATTGAACAGAAGATATTGCAACAATTAAGGAGTTTAATGCTAGGAAGTTTTGTAAAGTTATATGTTTACCTAAATGTCTCATCTAGTTTGGTGAGTCAGGCTGACATGTGAATTATTTTTATACCCAGTTCAGCGAAGCTCACTTTTTTTTGATCCTTTGAATCATTTGCTACTACATACATCCAGAAGAGCTCTAGTGGTGTTCTGGCCCTCCACTATGCAAATAAGCTTTGTAGCTTTTCTCTAAATTTTTTACCCTTTCCTAATCACATGATTGCTTATAAATGGTTCCACTGTCTGTGGTTTATTTTCCACAGGCTCTCACAGCTGTGCTTCATATCACTGTACACATGTACAGAGCTTGGTGCTCAGGCCCTGTGCCTTGGCCCTGTTCTCATTAAACCACAGGGGAACTTTTGGGAATCAGAACTGATTGGACCTCTTTTATGGCTACAGATACAATTTTACCTCGAGGTACTTTGCCTGGGAGTCCAGTGCACGAGAATCCCAAGGGTTAGAGAGGGTTTTGGGAAGTCATGCAGGCTCTGTTTACAGGTGAAACCAAACGTGGTAATCAAGCTATTTCATCTTGCAGCAATGTAGTGATTTTTTGTGGAGAAGAAACAAACCTGACTCTGTTTGCTATTGAAAGATTATGAAATAGATATTTGTTTTGCTAAAGAAGATATCCAGGTGCCAACTACATTACCAAAGTCTATAGAAAATTTACATCGTGATTATAGATGAAGATAAGGGCCTACATTTGAAAAGGTAAGGCTTTTTACAAAAGGACTGCCAGGTTTTATTTTTAATTAGAAAGTCAATATATGGTATCCAATTTTAGCGGAAGCTTTCAAAAAATATTAAATTGCATAAATATCAATGAAATTATAAGCAAACAAAACAACTTGTCCTGATGCCAAGGTTTGCAAGGGTGTCACCCTGGAACACCTGGCCTATCACTCCCTAATGGAAGGGGGCTGGGTGCCCTCCCTGGCCAGCAGGATTGTTGGTCTCTGAAAATGTCCCACTGCTATGGGCAGTTTGTTTTAAATACCTTGCCAGATGGGACTTCTACTGCTTTCTTCTCTCTACTGCCTGGAGAGGGAGTGTTTTCACTGTAAGAATCATGAATATTGGAGCTAAAGTTTGACGTTCTTCATGGCCATATATCAGACCATGTATCAAAGTTTTTGTCTACAGGCACTTCAGTTACATGTTTTTCTTGCCTTATTCTGAAGGAACACTGAATATCTGAATTGCTGGAATTTTAGACTGTTAATATTTTCCCTCATTATGACATTTACATTCTTTCAAGTTCTCCTTTCATAAGACTCTTGTTCCTCTCTTTTCAAACCTTTGGCATTGGCAGGCATGTTTCAGGTGCTTCCCTGTGCACTGTGATCCTTTCCTCACTCTGAGGAACAGGAAGACTGACAACCTCCCCTGCTTCCTGTCCTTTATGATTTATGGCAATGGTGCCTGCTGTAGACCATACCCCAGATCTGCTTCTAACCTACCACCCTGGAACCAGAAGGGCAGTAGATGCCAAGAGATGGCACAAGTTCAAAAACAAATTGGTCCCTGTCATAAAAGTTAAAGCCACCAAGCCTGCCAGATACCGTGGCTGATGGACAACTGCTGGCCTAGGGAGTCCTGACACAAATAATACTTGGCTTGAGAGTGTAAATGCAAAAAAAAAAAAAAAGCCTGCCAGGGTGCTGTGAAAACTTTTCATTTTTTATTAACCTCTAAACCTTGATTTCAAATTTTCCACTCATTAATATCTTTTGCTAGTAAGTTGTTTTATAAGATGTTGTAGTACTGCTGAGCAATTCTTTGTTTATTCTGCCCCTGTCTTCACTGGTCATTTGCTGAGCTGTTGTTAAAGGTACTATTTGTCTATTAACTATCACAAATGTAAGATATTTTGAAATAATTCTACTCTGTTCTTGAGAAAGCCTCACAGCACATGCTTTGTCATGTCTTTGATCATATCAGATTTTGCTGTGGCTTGTTGCTTTATGACATATTTTCCCTTGCTTTTCTTTGTTCCCCTACTGCTATCTTGCAGTGTTTTGCAGTCAATTCTAGCTACACTTTAGTTCACTTCAGGCACTTTTTTGTTCTAGTTGCTCATAATTTTAACACCTTCCATAACAAGCCCACAGGCTTCTTTACCATGTCTGCTCAGTCAGTACTTTTTTAACATTAGCCGGTTTTCTGTCCACATTGAACAGTTTTCTTGCTCATTGGTATATTAGGTAGACAAAGCTAGTGCAACTGGTCACCCTCGTGATACAACTTCTGCCATTATGGTTCAGATAAAGGTCTCATTCAAGCTCATAAATACTTATATATTTTGTATAAAAATTATAACTATTGATTCTTTTCTTTAATCACATTGCTTTGCACATAGTGCAGTTTTAGTAAATTTAGGATTTTTGCTTCAGTTCTAAATTAAAATATCCTTCAAAGCTACCTTGAATTTCTTCATTACAAATAGCAAGAAATGCCTCCAAGGTAATGACAACCTTTTCTTTCATTTCTACACATTTTTCTAATGATTTGAAGCCAGAGTGTACCTAGCTTTTAAGGTTTTCTATTTTCTTTTCAAAACTTGATGTACCAAGAGAAGATTAGTATATGTCTATTCATATAACTCAAAAAGTCATCTATCCTTTTTTCTCATCCATCTGCCCCAGAATTCTCTCTGCAGCTACAGAGTTGTTGTAATCAAAACCTTGCTTGCTTATATAAATAAAACTAAAAAATTGTTAGCATAAGTGAAAGTGAAGCACTCCGACCATTACTAATCCATATCTAACTGTTTAAAAAAGAAGGTGAATGCAGTTAAAATGTTTACATACATCTCCTAGTGCCTACCTCCCAGTGTCAGGCTGATGTCTCCACTGCCCCTTGGTCCTGAGATTGGTGGGGCTTCATACTGATGGCAATAGTGGGGTGTTAGTGAACTGCCAGCCTCTGAAGCCTGAGGAATGTGATTTTTGGGGTAGTCCTCACTCTAGGATCAATTTGGGGCCATTTTACTGTGTCTGCCAAGACCTTTTTTCACCTTTGCTCTCTCTGCATTGGTCTGTTGTTCTATATTACACCCAATTTACTACACGTGGTGTCTTTTGTGTATGCTAGACACTACTTTGTTATTTCTAAAACCAGTTCTGTCCAGCTCCAGGTCTGCAATCACCATGTTAGAGCCTTGAACACTATTCTGCACAGAACAACTGCTTCTTACTGTTATCTTTATAAAACTATGGTTCTACCATACAAAGACAAATTAAGAGTAGACCTGTGGCACCCTTCCTGCTACTCCAACTTGTTCTCCTCTGTTGATGCTCTGAGCAACTAGTTCACCTGGGTCAAAAGATTTCCAGATGAGAGAATAAAACCACATGGATGTAGATACATGCGTCTGACAGTCAGATATGTACAATGTTGACCAAAAGAACAAAAGGAAAGACTCTCCTCCCTCCCACACTCAAAACAACCCCCAAACAACAAAAAAACCCCACACCTGCGAAACAAGAAAACCCCCAAATTAAACCAACAAAACAAAAACCACAAAGACTCAAACCAACCAACCAACCAACCAACCAAATCAAAAAACAAAACCAAAAACCCAAACAAACAAACAAAAAACAAACCCCAAAACAAACAAACAAGGCTCTGAGAATTTGAAGACGTGCACAAGCAACTGATTGTGCAAACTCTCCACAGAGAAACTGAGACCAGAGTGGACTTGTCCTTAAGAATTGTATGGTAAATGGTAGACCTGGGAGGCTTTTTTGAAAAGCAATTTGAATTAAGTGATCTGAAGAATTCTTTAAAATAACATTTTTCCCCCACTAAAAGCAATTTAGTGTACTTTTAAAAATTTTTCCTACAAAAAAAAACCAACCAAACAAAAAAACCCACCAAACAAACAAACAAAAAAAACCCACAAAAAACAAAAAAACAACCAAAACCAAAAATCAAAAAACAATTAATTGTCCTACTACATTAAAAAAAAAAAAAACCTCAGGAAACCAACCACCCTCCCAATCCTGTTGCATACATGATATCTTATTATACACATAATTCAATAAAGGTAAGCAGAGACTGCCCAGGATATTTTGTATGCTAATTGAAAGCTGCTTAAATAGAACATAAAAAGCTTTAAACAATGTAAATCATGTAATAATAAATGTTATTATCCCTTATATTATTTTCTTATAATCTCTATAGTGTTATTATTGGTATATAAATCTTAAATAATAACAGACAGCTTCATAGCTCATAAGAATTTGTTAAACATAAAGGCAGTTTTTAATATGTCATGGCACAGCATTTTGATGAGATCCATGAAGTATTCTGGAGAAAAACCTGTACTGCCATTTCATTGATCTAAGGTGGCAGATGAAAGTCTTGTCACCTGCAGTACCACCTCATTTCAAAGTGAGTGCAGTTAGAGAGATGGAGTATGGCAATTTTTAATGTAAATAATGTTTTGCCTTTCTGAAGGAGCCCATTTACAGCCTTGAGGCCATTAGACTTTTGCCCTGGCTTCTTCAGCACTTCTGCAATAGGATTGGAGAGTCAGTTTGAGATTGATGATTAACTCCTCGCTTGTGCTGCAAGCCTTCCTTTTATATTTCTGTAAAACTGAACAAATGGCTGCTGCTAATGTTTTGCTCATCAACTTGTAAGTGAAGGCCATTTAAGACAGAAGTGTAGGATTTAGCTCCAGCTGCTGTTCTAATGTTCCAGAAAGCTTTTGCTGCAGTTCATTAAATTCAACTTCAGGCAGTCACAAAACTGGCAGCTAATTATTTTTTTCTTTCCTCAGCTGAGTGAATCCTGGTGTCACCAATTTCCTCACAAAATGGAGCTACAGAACTCTTCATTTTGAAGACTGAAGAACAAAGCAGTGAGGAAGAGACCAACATAATTCTGTTAAAAGCAGGTAAGACTGAATCAGTGGAACTTTATTTCCTACTAGTTTTTCAGACTATCTTGGGAATCCGACTCTGTATGGGAAATTGGTTGTTTGCTAGTAATTCACAGGGCCTTTATTAATAACAGTTAGTTTATGTTTTGGGGACTAATAACCAAATTGGAGGTTACATAGGTTCAGACTTCTGGCTGAAAAACAGCAGACCTGTGGCTGAGAAGTAATTTTCCTCAGTCCTGAGTACGTGGAGTGTTTAAATTTCTATTATCTCAGTAAAATCAAATTAAATTGTGACAATTTTATCTTGTGAAATATCAACTGAAAACGACACTCAAAATTGAAAGATACACGTATGGAGTTGTCCCTCCTGACCTTGCATATCTACCTGAATACAGCTCTGTTAACACATGGATGATGATAGACACCTCTTAGAAACTAATTTAAACATACCTCAAGATCATCTGTATTACCCATGAATTAAAGTTCTTGGTATGGCCATAGATAAAGTAATTAAAATCAGAATATCCATGTGTGTTTAAAATAACACTCCAAAACAGGAAATGGGAATAACCCCCTGCTGTGGAACTGCTCATGGAATAGGGATTTTGATTGATGCCTGTGGTGATTCACTCTTTAGGAATGTTACAGCCTGAGAATATTTTCAAACTAGTACACCAAGGTTTCACCCCAGAATTCCTGGAAAAAATAACAGATACTGAAAATTTGAGCTTATGTTAATGATTGTTTATTGTCACATCACAGCCAGAGTTTCAAAGAGAGGCTTCTCCCTTCTATCATTGTACACACAGAGGAGAGAGCTCTTACTATGATTTTACAATTAAAATTTACACAAAATGAATATAAAAAGGGAACGGCAGAGAAAAATGTAAAGTAACAACAATAGAATGGCATGATTGAAGTATGTAGATTTAGGTATCTTCAAGGTTTCTTAATACATAGTTGCACATTTAGTTGCAGGAAGAGAGGAAAAATTACTTCAGCCTCAAAATCCCCATTTTCCATCTGCATATTTTTACTTTTGACAGCGTCTTCGTGTGCTTGTCAGTTGTCGACTGGCAACCATTGTTGTCTCACTGCGATCTTAAGAGTGAGAAGACACATCAAAAGGGAATTAAGGCTATGATAGCACTCAGTGCAGATCAGAAAAGTTCCACATAAGGCTGAAATCTGGCATTTGTGTCAAGCACCAAGACACAATGGGGACACGGGAAGAAAGCTGTTGAGGGAATTGAGTTAGAGTAAGAAAGCGAGACACAGTATGTACCCTTTGTCTTATATGAAAATTTCATAGTTTTTACATGACACAAGTTGTGTAAATTGGTTTGGATTCAGCTTGGGAGAGGTTTTTGTAGGACTTCATTAGGCTGTGCATTAAAAAATAATCTGTCAGTACTGGACCACCACTGGACCACCAACAAACTGAATGTCCAGTCACAGAACTGTTAATTAAACTCTTGTCACAGGTTCACATCATTTTTCTATTTGCATATAGATATCTTACGGAGCAGCACTGGGAAGAGTTAAGAAGCTGAGAATTAAGTCACATTTTGACATGTATAGGTAAAAAAGACAGCCTCTAATTATAATTATTCAGAGAAGAAAAAAATTGTATTTGTTTTGAAATGCAACACTGAAATTGTGATGAAGCATTTTTTATTTGTAAGCTACAGCGATTGAGCAACAATTGTCCGTCATTTTAAAGAATTATATGACATTCTGAAGGGTATTTTTGAAAATAGAAAACCTCATTCATTTTATAATTTCAATTCCAGAATATAATTCTAACAAATTTAAGGGATAGGTTCTGAACAAAATCCACAAAATATTAAAACATATTTGGGAGCCTCTAACCCCTCATCTATAAATGGACAAATACCAAATCTTATTTTCTCTGAAAAGACAAAGATTTTTAGATACATCAACCCCTAATGAGAATTAAATAAGTTCAGTCATTGAACTGTTTGAAATGAGATTTCTTTGAAAATGGAAAACAACAAGGGCTATGATCATGGATTATGATCCTGTGGCTAAGTTTTACCTTCACCATAGTGACAAATCAAAGGACTTTTCCCTTGCCTAAGCAGGGCCAAATTAGTCCTGGGGCTCCCAGCAGAGCCTTGAGGAGGCTGGGGGGGTTGGGGGACTCCTCCTTGGAGCTTTTGTCCATGCAGCCTGTGTGCAGCTGCCCCCCTCAGTGCCAGAGCCTGCAGCTGGGCTGTGGTCAGCACACACCCCCTGCCAGCAGAGCTGTCACCTAACCAGACCAGGACACGCAGGGCCAGGCAGGATCCAACAGCATCAGCGTGCCAGGGCAGGTCAGAATGTCAGTACCAGGAATGGTTTGTGCTTCAGGCTGGAGGGGTCAATGTGAGCACAGCCATGGTGGAAATGGCCACGGGCTGGGGCCAACAGCCACCCTGAGCCTGCTGTGCTCTCACCAGGCTCAGTCCTGCCCAGAGCAGAGCTGCCCAACATGGCACATGCCCAGTGCCATTTCAGGTGAGCCTTGAAGTGAGCCTTCCACCTTTCCTGTTTCAGCAGGACTTAGAAAGGATGCCTGTTTACAAAAGGATGTAGAGATGCTTCACCAGAAAGGCACCACGGGAAATGCCCTCCACAGCCAGGGGCACTGCCCAAATGAAGGTAAGCAAAATCACACACCCTCAGCCTCTGCCAAAAAATAAAGGAATGGGCAAGCAGACACTAAGATACGCACACATACACGCTCAACCCATCCCTACCCCACATCCCACAAAAAATGCAAGTGTTTGGTCACACTGGTTATTATGTGATTTTGCATAGACAGCCAGCATTCCTGCATCAAATAAACAATCTGAAGATTTAGAGATAACATTTTCTTTAGCTAAATTGATAGCCAAGCACAACCTGAATGGCTGCTCAAGCTCACAACTGTTTCAGCAGGATAATCTTCTAGATTTTCTAGATTCTCCAATATTGTGAGTTTTTCACATTACTAGAAGATTTCAAAATTTACAGATCTTATCTAAGTCTCTTGATTTACCTCTCACTTTATGTCCTTTCATTACACTTGTATTTGAAAATCATATTCTCCTGTAATGTTTAAGGATTATTTTTAAAGGAAAGACTACCTTTCCCCATTAATCTGAAAGTCTTGCAAACAGCCAAAGTCCTACCACATTTTCTTTACTGAATATGAAGACTCTATCATCTTCATTAGTATGCCACAGCTAATTCTCTAAATTTATATGAAACTTTAAATTTTCTTCTCTCTGATGTTTTCTAACTAGCTACAAAATTTTCCCTGCATTGAATTAAGCACATTTCAACGATCTAAAAATTCCTCTATTCCTCTATTAGGTTGTAGGTGGGAATTCAAGGCCAATGGTTCTGTGGTTGTACTGTGGATTCCAGCAGGAGAAAATGTAGGTAGGAGTTACTTGTGAATGTCCTGAAATACCTCGAAAATCAGAGTTGAGTGCTCTCAAAATTATGTTTAAGTCTTTTAGGGTTTAGCTTAGAAAGGTAATTGGGGAGGTAATAACTACTAAAAAGGACAAACTCCTCATGATACAGTGTGTAAATTAGACAGCAGAATGGACACAAAAAAACCACCCCACTTTTGGAGAGCAAAGAGATCAAATATAAGCAATTATGAAAAAGTGCAAAATTTCTTCTTTTTCTTTTTGTTTAGGGACAGTTACAGATTCAACTTCATTTGAAGTGAATAGATGTCTTTTAGTGAGATCTTGATTGATCCCTTATTCTCTATAGAAGGGGGTTTTTCTGATATAAAAATCGCAAGGAAAAAATTTTATCAATCTTTATTTCATTTATGGGATATTTATCAATTGTAAATACATTTTATAAATTTCCAAGTCAAATAGGACTGTAGCAACAGCCTTGATTGTTACCATAGCATCAGAAAGTATTTTTCTACTTAATTAGAAGGACTAATTTTTAACAAGAATATGTTTGCTAATGCCTTTCAGAAAAAAGAAGAGACTATTTGAAAGGTGATCATATTTTGGGGATTTGGCTTTTATTGTTAATCTATCCCAGCATAGTATACTACATTTATTTAAAAAAGACATTAAATGATTTTGTGTTTATATTTATTGTCAGCAATACATCAGTTGTGTAAAAATAACCCAGATGAAAATGTAAGACTTGTTACATTTTCACATCATCTGTATTAACTGAATAAAGCTAGGTGACAATATACACAAATTTGCAGTAGTAGTTGTAAGTAAACATTTTGTGCATTAAAAAAGAAATATACATAATTTAAAAAATAAAAATGCATTACACAATTTACAAATTAACATTAACCAAAAAAAAAAAAGGTAAACATTCCTCAGACAGCTGCCTCCTCATTCTACAAAATAAATATTCAAGTAAATTAAGTTAGGCAAAATAAACTCTTAACTCTTAAAAATTTACATAAAGGTAAAAAGACAGATTTCCATTTAATTCAAGGTATATTTTACAGTGATTTACACATAGAGTTTTTAAATTGGTCTCTTCAAATTGTAAGATTGGAAAAAAAGACTTTATTACATTTTGGCAGGGGGAAGGGGGTTTCAAAATTGATGCTTTATACCAAATATAAACAGGCTTGTGCAGTTGCATCAAAGCTGCAAAAGGAATTGCTCCAGGACTCAAAGCAGACACAGTAAGCTATAAACTACAGTTTTAAAAAGGAAAATATAAACCACCACATCAACAGGAAAATATCTACTTTGCTATTTTCTGAATGGTTTATTTGATCACTGGAAACATTACTTTCACAAACTAATAATCTACAGTAGTGGCTGCTTTAGGCACTGGATTTGTAGAAGCACTCTGATTTTTAAAGCAAATTGCTTTTCATTCTATATTGGTAATTCACTTATTATTTGTTTTTGTTTCAATGCTAGAGGGCTTAATCACCTTTGCAACATTTAGATTTACATAGAATTTCAGCCCTCCTTACAGCCTAGTATTTTTTTCTTGATAATGAGGGAAGCCATTCTGGCTTCAAATTTCCATGCACTTTGTTCATAGAAAAAATAATAATAAAAACGCACTCTAGATTTCAAATGCAGCACTAGTATGATGCAAATGTGCACCAGATATTCACTGATCAGATATAAAATGCAACACATACTAAAATACTTGCATGGATTGCAAAGGCCAAACAGACTTAAAAACCCTCCTAGCTCTCTCTTAATCCATTTAATATGGTAAGAAAAAGGAGATGTCATACCTTTAACTTCAAGATATTAAATGTTTAGATTTAGGACATAAAATTCTTCAAGGCAGGAACTAGGTAACAGCTCCTGCTAAGACCAGCCAGTGTCATAAATAAAGATGACCCATTGCCAATGAAAGAAACCCTGTTCCCTCAATGCCTGCTTGGTCCAAAACTATTCAACAACACAGAATCAGACATTTAAAAGAGCAGAAATCATTATTAAAATCTGTCTCCACCTGTAGTTATTGTTCTTTAATACTTAATAGTTTTCCCACGCTTTGTTTTGTATTTCTGACAAAAGAGGAACCAAACAGATTTTTCTGGTTTTCTACTCAAGAATGCTGAAAAGTAAAATTATCAACATTTGTATTTTTGCAATGAATCTTTACAAGGTGATGTAAGACTGAATACTCTGGTCCTGAAACACATATATTAATGAACCACTGCTGTGGCAGGGGGGCCACATAAATTCATCAGCTGCAGCTGGGTCAAGGTGTAAAATGAGAGCTTAAACCTGCACCAGAGATTGTAACCATTGTCCCCCTGCTCATCATTCCCATTTGGGGAATACCTACACAGTGGGATGAAGGTATTGATGCAGTTAACACCACACAGATAATATGGCAGCTAAGTTAAAGTAGGACCATAATCTCTCTTAAATATCCACAAAATGCTCATTGGTTTCAAGAATTATTATACACAAGGTGTTTATATGAAAAAAAAAGGTGTGTATTTTTAAGAACTGATATTACCCATTGATGTCTGTGAGAGTCTTGTTATTGATTTCAGTGGATCTGGGCCAAAGTTTGCAAAGCTAGCTTCATTCACTGTGCAAAAACTGGTGCTTCTTGAGTAAATAGAGTGATGAGTAGGCAGAAGTGGTTTAGGTTATAAAAAAGACCTGAGAACCTAATATTGAACTTTATGTAACAATTCTTTTTGAGAGGTTGCCTGATAAAGTTTTGTATTGCTTAGTAGTGGCACAGTCACTTGCATGTTCTGGCTGCACACAGAAGCCACTTGAGGAGAATTACCCTTCCCAGGTCACGGATCACATCCGCAACAGCCATGTCACAGGAGTGGCAAGTCAATGAGCTTCATGTTGGAAGCCTAACACTGAAAAGCCATGAGCATGGAAGAGGTTAACAGTGAGTGTTCATACTGCCAGAGTTTCTAAAAAAGTCATGAGTACTAAAATGGCAGAATTATTGATCTTATTGTTTACTTGCCAGTACACTCAGGAATAATTGAATAATTAAAAGAGTCTATTGAATTATCGTAATTAGAAAAGACAAAACGTCTCTGAGTATTGCACTGCCAGTAACAGTGAAAAAGCTCTCATTAACAGGAGGAAAGAAAAGTAAAACCATTTTATTTTAGTTGAACAACACCTTTTTAGACAAGAAATATGTCACTCAGGATTACAGGGCAACCACTTTTCTTTTTCTTTTCTTTTTTTTCTAACAAAGTTAACAAATATAAAAAATCTAGTCATAAAGAGCCTTCAAGGTACAATTAGAAACCAGCAGGACAATCTATACCAGTATAGGTAGATGGGGCAAGAAACTAGACACTTGTATTACTGCCACGGTGTAGAGCACAAGTGGCTGCTGTGATGAGGAACGGTGCGTGGACAGCACACGTCGCAGCTGATCCCATCCCATCACAGTCCAAACTGAACACTACTCTCTTCAGGATTCACGACCTGTCTACTTGACACTCCTTGCACAAGATACATCATCATTTTTTTCTGAAAAGAGGCAGTTTCTATGGCAATACTAGTTAAGTGCATATCATGCTGCACTAATATAGTGCAAAAATTTGCCTTACATGTAGCAAAAAAGATGCAGGCAAGAGTCTGAGATAGAGGAAGTAGAAACATATTGTAACATATACAGCAGGTATTTTTTTCCAGACACTAACCCCTAGAAAATAGTGAATCTGAGAATGCCTCCTTTCTGGATGTACACATGAGGCCTTTATAATTTGGAGTAGTAACAGGACAGAATTTTGCAAGAATTTTGCCCTCTGAGACGCAGGTTAACACAAGTTATCATCAACTGGCAAACTGTTGAACTTGCTCAGTGGGTTAATCCCAGTTAAAAGTTAATATTGTACTAAGCACTAAAATGCTCTTCATCACATACATAATCTGATAGAATAATACCTATGGTTCAACTGAGTATATATGTTATGTTTGACTATAAAGAGTCATAGACAGCTTGGTACAAACCCGTCATGCGTACATGATTATACTTGGTTAATGATGCAGGGGCTTCCAAGTGTTAATACTATGTCAGCTACAGTATTCTGGAGGCAGAAGTGCTGCTCAGTTCTCAGACTGAGGAAACACCACAGATCTCCAGCTGCAGTGTCTGTTGAGATTCTGCCTGATTTCTCAGTGCTGATGGTCTAAAGTAAAGTAAAATATCAGTAGGCATTGTGAAATCCATCCTTCTTTATCTATGGTGCAGTTATAAAAAAGAAAAATTCAAAACACTTAATCCACTCCATAGAAAAATCCCTGTGGCTTTGGACACCTCTGACTTCATTCCTATAGTTTAGACTCCATTTGTCACCATGAGAAGTTGTATTTTACATGTCTGCGTCTCCATCGTAAGCCAAGGTTAAAGGTTTCAGTCGGTTGTTCTGCCTCCTCTGGGGCTTCTTTGGCTTTTTGCTGAAACAATAAGATAATTCGTAAATAGAACAAGCAACTAATAACACACAAAAATGTATTTCAGTCTTAAACGAAAGATGAACATGTTGATAATGCATTCAGTTGTTTGTTTATAAAAACTATAAGGCTAAAACCTTCACTGGGATCACTAATTATCTCTTCATCAACCTAAAGGAATATCTAATTCAAAGCTCAGTTGTTCAGAAGAAAGCTGCTATGGTGCTGTTGTGACTTGATGAAATCCTTGGTAGGTACTCTTGCAGCATCACTCAGTTTTCAGAAGAATTCAGAGCCTGCCATGCAATATTTGGTCAGGTATCAAAGCTGCAATCAGGTTCTTTTAAATTATGTGACTCAAATATTAAACCGCTCTTGACACATCAAGAGTTTCTGCAGAAAAGATGCATCTTTTGATTGGTTTTACCTCATTATACTTGTTGGAATGACTACAATAAATTCTAGATATTTTAATCAAACCAGTCATTAATAGCAAAGGTATGACTGCTGGCCATAACGTTCCTCGTCTAGCCTTGAATTAGATTTTAATCTAGCAGTATATCCAAATCATTTGATATAGTTTTAAAAAATTACTGGGCCAAAGGAAAATGCATGCAAGGAAAATCCATGCTTTAGCACTTGTCTTCCTTTAGAGTGTAATGCAAGCATTTCTTTAAATCAGGCCTGTGCATCCTCAGTCTTGTCCAAAATCTAGTTTCAGTTGTGTCACTTAGGCTGCTCCACTCTGAACCTTTTATATGAAACCTTTTGTTACAATGACCTGCAGTAGCCACAGATTCCAGTCCAAACAATCTGCAGTGTTGTTGAATGCCAATGGGTTTCCTTTTCCTCAAATCCCATCCCCCCAAAAAACCAACCAACTAATTAAAAAAAAAAAAAACCACAACACCACAAAAAACCCCAACCAAACAAAGAGACAACAACAACAACCAAAACAACAACAGCAACAAAAAGAAACCAAACAAATTTTTATATTACCCAGGCAGAAGTGACATTTTGGGCAAAGTTTACTGAGTGGCAAACATACCCAGATGCCCCCCAAATGCTTACTAATGCAGTACAGCCTAGAGCCTGATGTATATGACCATACTTCCCTCACCTTTCACCTGTAATGTCATCTGGATCAGAAATTCCAAACAGGACCTAGAAAACTTCAGGGAATACATTCTCAAAGGTGGCTTGTTCAAAAAGGTATTATTTGGTGTATTAAAAAGATGAGAAAGTTTTTAGATTTTTTTCTGATTCTGTACTTCTGTATCTTGTCAACTATAAAAAATGATTTGCCTGGTTACTCAATTTCCTTCTTGCTATTTCAATCAGCATTTTTGACACAGACACAATAAAATTATTCTGGACACTGTATATAACAGCTGAGATAAACTGAGCAAAAATGAACTGAACACTAAGCTTCCCCTTATTTGTAAGTTCTTATATTCTCAGAAGAGCATGTGGTGATCCATCATCTAGAGTACAACCAGAATCTGCTAACCTGAGTCTGGACACAAGGACACAGCAAATTAAACACCAGGTCACAGAAGTGCCTGCAGTTTCTACAGCAGCAGATGTAAACATTTTCATTATAGTCTGTGAGGGGACTGTTTTCTTATAAATAATTAAAGAACTCACCAGGCTAGATAGACCATAGAAACAATAAAGATGAGTAAAACAAATGCACCAGCAGCTACACCATAAACCCAGGTCTTCAGCCTCCCATCTAAAAGGAATGAATGTTAGTCAGTAGTGTTTGAGTTAGTCTTGTTGAACTATTAGTTCTGATATAGCATAGAAATACTTTAATAATCCAAAATAAATGTCTTCATTAGCAACTAAGATTTAATCAGAGTATATATTGTTAAATAACTGAGCAATGACTTCTTTGTGCTCTGCTTTTCAGCTGAAGTCAGGATAATTCAAATGGAGCTGAGGTCTGGGGCAGAGGCAGCAGGTGAGAGACACAGAAACTCAGCTTCAGGGCCCTCTGGTAGCAAGCAATCCCTCAGTGTGATCATGGGGCAGTGCATCGGGGACTCATTTAGCATCACTTTCTATTCTAGCTCTGGTAAAGCAATCTGCCTGTTATTTTTTATTCTTTTTCCTATTTACTTGTATGTTTTTAAATGTCCTTAGCATGCTGCATGTCATCCATCCCTTAGCTGCACATACACAACTTTTACTACAGGATAAAGAAGTAAAGTTTTTAAATTTCTTTCCCCACCAAATGCAAGCTTTGTTGCTATAAATATCTTCTGCTCACAGAATTAAAATACACAAAAAAGACAAGCAATGCTCATAAATAAACCAACTGTCTGTTCTTAATAAGGACTGTATTTATGTGCAGCCTGTGCAGTTTGTATTTTGGACGTGATGTCCCTGGAGGTTTAGGCATACATACCACTCTCCCTCTTGCCTCAGATGTACCCATGTCTACAAGGAAAATGATGGGGCTTGGTCTGTGGGGTTTTGCTCTCCCCCCAAATGATTATGTCACAACTAAAGGTGAGTGCATGCTTTTTGACTCACTACTTTTATCCAACTCATTTTTCAAATTTCTAAACGGCTTTTTGCAATCATTTTTTTCCAGGGGGTTAGCTAGCCTTGTTGCCTCTCCCTGACAATAAAAAAAAAAATCATCATTATAAAACTGAATTATTTCAAGTGGTACAAGTTCTATTTCATGAAGTTGTGTGTATTTCCAACGTAAGCAAATACAGCTAAAATTTTTCTGACCAAACACTTAGTGCTTCTAATTAGCTCTGCAGAACCAAAGGACATCATCAATGCAGTTTCTATTTCCACAATAATATTAACAGAAGTGAGACTAAGGTTTCTTGGTTACACAGTAGTGCTCTCCATTGCTATGCAGTTAAGCTCAGGCTTTCTGGTCTATAGCAATGCAAAGTCTTGCTGTCATGTGGACAAATTGTTCAAGACCAATCAATATCAGAACATTTTACCTTTGTTACCTTAATCAACCTAATGAAACATTACAACTGATAATAACTGACATAATCGAAAGAACTGATCCGTTAAAGATTAATGGAACAGTAGATTTGACCTGACATGTCCTATGATATGATAATATCAATGAGAAGAATTCAGACTTTAGTACTGCTAAATAGGTTAGTTTCCTCTCTCCTTGGCTTATTTCCATTAGTAAATGTAAGAGGTTTAAGTTTTTTTTCAGGTTGTCTTCTTTTAAAATAGCAACATCTCCTTGAAAAAAATGCTGGCAATATCTTGTATACAGATTTATTTGTTTTTTTCAAAGAAAGGAACTCTGTTAATGAGGTCATTCCTGTTATGCAACTACTGACACTTATCTCAGGTTTTCTGAATTCCCTCTGGACAGATTATTTCTAAGTAGGCAAGGGAATTGGCATCTCAGATTCATCTTTTTGTGCTAATACCTCAGCTCAGACAACTGAAGAGGACAGTTTTAATATCTTCCTTTCTGGAACTGCAATGTAATTTGTGGAAGAAAATGAAAGAACTATTTTTGATCTAGACTTAGAAAATGTGATGAAAAGAATAATCATGCTGGAGTAAACCCAAACCTTTCCAATAGATACCCAATCCTGAAATAAAACAATCTCATCTGAATTGGAAGACGCTCACTTTCTCTCACACTTGCTCATAACTTCATTGAATAAAGTATTTGCTCTGTTGAGTATATTTGAGATTATCTGAACTGAGCTGTGTTCCCTTCCCAACTCAAATTACATAAAATTGGTGACTTTTCATGAAGTTCCTTAAATGTGCCTTGCTTCAAAACCCTCCCTGAGCTCACTTGAGCATCCATATTCCTGAACTGTTGAAGGTGACTGTCTGATATTTGCTTATTGTTATCACTCTGTGTGTTACAATACATTCTTGTGCATTTTCAGGAGGGGTTAGCTAAAATAAGTAAACGATGACATATTTGGTAAGATGCTGTTTTTTAAAAGAGGACCAGAAAAGTTAAATTTTCTATTTTTTATTGTTGATTAAAGTACTTGGAGTAAAGACCATTTTATTGCAGGTATCAAATATGATATCAAAGTACAAATAGTAGTAAATACCAGTAGGACTAATGGGATCTAACATAAGTATTTCTCATTTCTAACCCAAACATTATTTAATCTGCTTATTAGAAATATTTTTATAAATCTCAACTTGAAACATGTTATGGATTATGCATGTAAAGATAGTGCTTTCAATTCTGCAATTAAAACACTCAAAAGCCCTTTAGAAATAAAGTGTATTAGTTTATTTAGCCCTGTGTGACTTAAGAGACACTTAAGATGATAGCCAATTACTCTCTTCTGTATTAATAATATTGTGGACAAGCAACATATCTCTTTACGTGAATGTATTTTGTTGATTAAAGTTTTTTTAATCTATATATTTAGTAGCACTAGAAAATATTTATTGACATCTGGTTATATGATGGACTTTATGAAGTTTTTTAAATGAAATAACTCTCCTATATTTTATGTCACTCTTGCATATAAGTCTTTGCTCAGCTCTAAAGAAAATGGTCCATCATAAAAGCAAATACTGCTCGTAGACACTTAGAGCAGACCTATGCTAAATATCAATAATATGGTTAGCATTTGACATCGTGAATTAGTTTAAATATGGATATGTCAGAAAAGCTTTAGCATACCTATACTTATTATTTTCCTACAACTGATGCTATGGCTGCAAGTTTTAAGAAGCCTTTACTCTTTGCAGTCTTTAGTGCTATCTTTTCATTCCTCTGTCAACAGAATTATTGGTTAAGAAGCCATACTTTAATATAATGGCTTGCACCTTTGCAGCAACTCCTTTCTACAGTCACATTTCAAATAGCTTCTGTGAATTTTAACAGGTAGGATGGCTAAAAGGAAATCTGCAATGTCAGATGTCACTAAATACATTGATGGAGTAGTGAGAGGGCTAGGTGTTTACTTATGTCTCTTCCTTTGTTTTCACTGACAGTACGTCTGCCTTCTTAAATGAACAGTCAAGGGTTTCTCTGGTCTTCCTAGGTATACAGAAACATAAATGCCAGACCCTGCAGCAGTACTTAGCACTGAGAACTGCTCATTGCATGACTTCACCTGGCCCAAAAGGCTGTAGAAACCAGGTCCTTCCTCGTCCTGCCTGGTTACTGGAAGGCTGGGTAGGGTTCACAGCTCGACTGGTTTTCACATCCCCCTTTTTGTCCTCCATGGTGGGGATCACCACCACTGGGATGAGAGTGCACTGCTCGAGTGTGCCATCAGAGGACATGACTTCAGTGTATCCGTCTTCACAACTGCATGTCCTAGTCTGTGGGGAACAAGTGTTTCACAATGTGTAGCAGAAAAACAAGGTTTTCTGGGAGCTATAAAGCATAACAACATGGTTGACAAAGAGAAGACTGTTTTGATGAGTGCTAGCCTGGAGAGTACCTCTTCATATACTTTTATGCAAGTTCATACCGTATCAGCAGAGATTACTGAACATTTAATTTAGAGGTAGAAAATTGCGCGAGGTCAATTTTAACAAATTTGTGAGTAGTGAAATCTCTGAAAATACTTTTTTGTTGGCGTAATCTTTGTCCTCAAGAGATGTGTGGGAAGCCCTCACGGGGGTGTTGTATGCTCCAATGCAGTAGCACATACCTCACTGCAGTAAGCGTGGGGCTGGCTGCACGGTGGGTTACATGACCTGTCAGCATCTGGTTGGCGCATCACTAAACAGCCCCCTGTAGGACAGAAAATCAGATTTTCACATGGCAGTACCTCACCACTGAGGAAATTAGTTGCTGCACTATATCACGGATGACAATCTTGTTGCTAATTTGAATGTGAGAGTTTTTCTTTTATTCCAAGGTGAAGGGTAATTGGTATCAAGTATTTTCCTATATGTAGAGTAAGGATACAGCAAATGTATTTAATTTCATGTGCATTTTAGAGAACTAATATTTGGCATTAGAGCCTTTTGTTTTCCCCTTTTTTCCTTTGGTGAATTGCCTAAAAAACAATTTAAATGTTTTGTTGTACTCAAGGGAACAGATTCGGTTCTCTAGGGGCCTCCTTATGACTTTCATAATAAAACTGTGGCCACAATAGAAATAAAAGCATCTTTTTTCTTTATATTTTTTCCTGTTGAACTGAAAACAAGTTGCTCATCCTGTTTATGAAAGGATACTGTTTTCTGCTGCTACTGGGTCACTTCTACATGAGTCTTTAGGCTTCATATTAGTCTGAGATTTTGTGGAAAGAATGCAGATTTATCAGTAAAGTATGTACCGAATGTTACAATACTAATGATAGTGTAGGTTTCAGTCTTTTCTTTTTTTATACAGACTTTGTTTTCTTTTCTACAGCTTAGTGCAGTTATTGTTATAGACCAATACACACAATCAGGCTTTCACTATCATTTCAGCCAGCATGAATTTAAAATGCATTTAGAATCAGTTTCAATTTACCTGTGTTTCCTTTAGCTTATAGAAGAGAGACATGCATCACATTGCTTAAAATTTATACTGCTACAGGACAACTTATCGTGCATCTCCCAAATTAATACCATTTTTATACTGGTGTGATATGATGATGAAATCCTGATAGCTGAAGTTGGTCACAACCATAGCAGATGCAGTTAGTTGTGGTTATGTAGATCCAAGTGTTAACGGGGTGGCTGGTGAAGAACAAAGAAAACCCTGCTGGTTGCTATAAGTGTTCCCCACCCCCAGAAAGGAAAATCATACATCCTAGCATACAAATCACATGCCTGTGGGAATCTATGTAATAAAATATCAGTCATCCAAGGAAGCAGAAGGAAAGAGTTGCCTCATCGCCCATGGGAAATAACACCTTCAAGTAAAAAAGAGCTATTCAGCACAATGGTACAATGCAAGTAAGCAAACAGAAAAAACCTTAAAATACCAACAAAACTCACAATAATTATTCAGAAACGTCTGAATTTAAATACACTATGTTAGAACCAAATGTTCAGGAATAAGGCTGACAGTAAGCAGAGAAATGGGTTGCTTCTGAATCAAAATAGGTAATTTCAATTTAAATCAATCATTTATGTGCATCTATCACATCTAGGAGCTCATAAATACTCTAGTTTATACGAAACACCTTCATAAAATGTACAAATGTAAATTAAAATCTGGTTCACTACTATATATTTAATGTAGAGAAGTTCCCTCTACATTATATATTAATATAATAGAATATTATATTTAAGTGTTGCATTTGAAAACTATCATAAACCATGAAAACTATAGTTTTGCATTTAACAGAAACACATGAAAAAATATAGTTTTGTGTTGCATGTTCTGGAATATTCCATTAGTCTTCCTTTCAAATCAGAAATTTACCACAGCTTTAAAGCCACATACAAACAAACTTTGTAGAAAAAATTATACAATATAGGTCTGAGGTTTGTCCGCATTGGAGGTCCCATTCTGAAAAATCTGCCAATAATACATAGAAATACATTTGTCTTTCCTAGAATTTATCACAAGGCTGTATCAGTCACATAAGAAGAAATTATTATTTTCATGTGACTGACAGCGATTTATGAATATATTTTGATTTTAACATCTCAGAGTCATAATCTCCAAGACGCTATTTATTTCAAATCCTATAGAACCTTTCATAGATAATATCCTATATTAATCTCAGTAAGAATTCTTACTTAGAGTTTTACTTACCACAGAAACATCTTAGCTAAGCAGGAAGCAATCAAGGTGCATAAAAATACCCTATGGCATTTCTTGTGAACAAGACGTGTTTTAATAGTCCTACACCACAAGATAACATTTTCAAGAGAATTTGAGCTATTATTTCAACATCTTGTAAAAATAATACAAATATTTTAATTCCACTGTTACAACAGACAGTAGTGGTGGATGCCCTGATGAAGAACTATTGTGGTGGCAGTACATAATTACATAATTAACAGCTCCTCTGCTATGACTGACCTGACAGCAGCTGGCATTGAGGATATCTTTACACTCTCTGAGATTCTTTTACTATCTCTTGGTCTGACACAAAACATATTTAAATAAGTGCATAACTCTTAGCTTAAATGAATCCCTATTGCCAATATATAAATACATATAAACAAATTCAAATGAAGATTTTCTACTGAGATCTCAGTCATTCCTAATCCACATTTTTTGTGCTTTGGCTTGCATAAAAAGTCACAACATCCTATAGCAATCCATTATGTGTCCTGATACAGATTTATGGCATTGAAGTAAAGAAATAAACTCCAATTAGCACATTTATTAAAATTTTATATTTTTTAACTTTAAGGGAACATATCATATATGGATGATGTTATCAAGCTCTGCAAATTTCTCTGCCTTTGTATAGGCACTGAAATTACCTGTAATACCTACAAATTTTATTTGTTGTAAGGCCTGCAATTTGATACCCTACATTTAGAAGTGTAAAGATGCCTATGGTAAAAAAACCCCAAACACATACAATGTAAAATGTTTCAGGTCCACTACAGAAGATAATATTTATATTTACTTTTAGCACTACATGCTGCATGATTCTAGAAAATAAACCACATCTTTAATATACAAGAAGATGATGATTTTGATTCATACCCCAGGTAGATTAGCAGATCTTTTTAATTTATTTTGTTGGGAAAACACATTATCCATCTGTTTTCCAGGTTGTTTTTTTGTGTGTGTATGTAAAAGGAGTAGTTACCTGTGACGTTCAAACCGTCTGACCTTTGGCACCACACAGTCCGAGAAGATCCCTTCCATGGGCTGGCCATCCACTTGTACTCGTAGCACTGGCCATCTGCACAGAGAACATTGGCATTTCAAGGGATTTGAAGACAGGGTTTTAGAGCACCAAGGGCAGCAGCCACACTCATCAGCAGACTGTACTCATTTTGTGGCCACACTCATTATGATTAATGGCTTGTGCAGTTAGGGAAGTCCCTTTCTCCTTCATCCGGCACTGCACCACACACGTGGAGCTCCCAGGGTCTCCTACACTTACTGGACACAGGGAACAGACCAGATGTGTACTAGATACTAACTAGGATTATGAGCAAGCCTAATGCAGTTAACAGGTAAGAGCAATGTTTCAAATAACCTTATAATTGTGGCCCATCTGTTGTGTAACACTCATTTAGGGGTCAGGTTCCTTTCCTGGCATCACTGAGCTTCAGACAATGCTCCAGTGCTTGGTGAAGTGGCCAGGGCTACATCTGGCTTCGTGTCTCAGCTCTTCTGTGCACATCTCATATGGTCTGAGATGAATCAGGAAATCCTTCTGCATCTCAGCTTTCTATTATAAATATAAAATCCCTTTTTGTCTGATCCAGCCTCTGTATGGGCAAGTTGGTACAGGAAACTACTTTCCTTAGACAATTTGTCTACTATCAGTGGTAAGCATGGTTGAGACATTTTAATTACACTGTCAGGCAATTAACAATTCAAAGGGTAGAGAGAAATCCAAATCTGGTTATGAATCAAAACTCAGAGATTACTTTTTGTTAATTTACTAAGCATATAAGGAAACTCTTTGTCCCATATAAAAAGAAATGTCATTATTAAAAAAGAATAATTCTAGAGGGGTAACATATGATAGTTACTAGTTGACAGTTTTTCTCTTTAAAATTCATGTATGGAAGACAACAATTTAAGTGCATTTCTGCTTATCAAATTTGATTTACCTAAAATTGACGCCATGAAAACAAAGAAAACAAAATTATGGTTGTTCTGTATTTTTCTCTTACAGGAACCAGCCCTACAGACATTTTGGTGCTTACCATCACATGGTCTTGTTTCCAAAGCCTGTTCTGGACAGAGATGTTGATTCTCTAGGTCCTGAATGATCACTGATCTAGATCGGACTTGTATTCCTCCAAAACCAAGGTCCTCACCATTAACACAGGTTAGCTGGCAAAGGCTCCATTCTGACCACTCCCTCAAGTAACAGTCCCCTGTCAAAGAGCAGTGTTATAAGATGAGTGATCATTCTATGTGAAGAGGTTTTTTGCGTTGAATACGTCTTAAAAAAAGTCCAAGTACAGCTTCCTTATTTGCCTTCTTTTTTAGTTCCTTTCATTCTTTTTAAACTTGACTCACAGTATAGAAAATATAATATTTTGATACTATCTGAATATCTGTAATAGAAAATATTATAAAAAGATTATACAAGGGCTTATTTGTTCTAAAACAGTTTTAGTTGCTTGTAGCATTCCCATGTGATCACCCTCATTATGAATCTCTTTGCAATGCTCTACCTAGTGTCTAGATTTTAGTATATTTTAAGATATTGTGCATAGTACATCTTATGCTGAATTTACATATATTTTTCAATTCATCTTTGATTTTAGAAAACCTTGTCTAGTGTTAAAAAGATTAATTATTGCATATCCCCATGCAGGTTTTCTCTAAACGGATGTAGAAGCAACTGATGGAAAATTCTTTGCAAGAAAGGGAAATGTTAACACGATTAAAATGCCTGCTCTTGCTATTTCATGTTAGCATAATAGATCTGTAGAATTCTATAGTGTATAACTGAAAAAAAAAACTATACTAATGACTCTAATTACCATGATCAGCTAAAGAACATTTAAGGAAGATCTGAGGCACAACACAAAGAAACCATTTTGTAAAAGCTGCAGTTGAAAATGGGACTAGACTGTGCACAAACTCATAAATAAACCTCTTAGTTCTCATTATTTCAGTGAGAAAGCCATTAAAAATTCATGCTACCTTGCATTATACTGATGACAGATATAATCAGTACAGTGTTGACTGGATGCCTGATTAATGAAGGAATTTTATTTGCCAACCTTAGGAAAGCATGCAAAGAATTGAATAATTGATGAACTGATGTATACATAATAGGAAAACAAGTAGTGATTTTTGGAAACATTAGCTGGAGCGTATCATTACCACATCCCCACAGGGCAGTTATTCTTGCTGGCTAAATGTGAGACTGTTGAAGAACAGGTCCCTGCTCAGTAAAATTTTTAAAGCAATCAGTAAGCAGGTATATTTTTTTTACAAAATTCACTAATATGAAAACATAACTACAGTCTTTGTATTCTTCCAGTTTCTATTTAAGAAGTAAAAATACATTAAAATTAAGCAATTGGAATGCGATGTACAAAGCAGTGATGGAAATCTCTCTATTTTTCATTGATTTCTGTTTATTGAGACAACTTTACCTTATGTCCAATGTGAAATGAACTGGGTAAAAAACTCTGGGAAAGAGGAGAGTTTCGAGAGAATGAAAATAGAGTGCTGGTATGAAATGATAGCTACATTAGAACTAAAGGAGTTCTATCAGCTCTTCTGAGTAGTCATACTTCGTGGCTACTAAACAACTGCAATATATTTCAATATATTTCTAATTCTTTCAAGTAAGTGTTTGGAATGAACTGGAGGGTTTTTGCTGGAAATTAAACAGCTCTTATATGCTCTTAATCGTTCTCTGTATGAGCATCATGGACCTGATCATTCATAACAGCTCCTTTAGATTCAGTTCACAAAGGCAATGCTAGTGCATGTCACATCCAGAGAACTAAACAACTAGAGGCACTCAGGTTTTCTCAGAGATCTAAACTTTAGTTTCATCTGGAATAGAACCTTTAAGAAAAAAAAGAAGATGCCTTAGCTTATCTTCCTTAAACACCCATAAAAGGCATCAAGTTTTTAGCCACCAGTAAATGTATTAATAAAGTTGTTAGATTAACACTTAACACAAATATTTAGCTTTAAACCAACACCCTTTTTTATAAATACAGGTTTTATTTCAATAGATTTTGTGCAAATATATATACATTTTACATACAATCTGTGACAGAGAGACCATGATTTTATAAATTTAAAATCTAGTATTTTTTCTAATTGATTTATTGTCACGAATCCACTCCTAGAAAGTAACTCTGTTGATCATTTGCTGGATGAATCCAATCAGTTTGATGATCCAATGAAAAAGATTTAATTTCCTGTAGCTAATGTTAGGCCCTAATATCTGTAACAACACCCAACCAATCTTGAAATGTAACATTTATTTGAACAGTTTTGTTACCTGGACAAGGGAAAGTGCAGGTTTCCTCAAGTATTATCTTCTTATCACCATCTATAATAGGCTCTATTTCTCCACAGAATTCCTCATCTACTACTTTGCCAACATCTTCACTGGATCCATCATAAACCACACAGGAGATGTTCCTCACTCGTGTTCCCTCTCCACATTGAGCATCCTACAGAAGGACAACATATATTGATTGATACTGGACAGAGAAAGTGCCAAAAGACTAGATCTGAGTTACATGTTGCTCTATCTCCTATTGTTTTTTCTTAACTACTTATTCATTCAATAAGGAGAAAAAGACAACAAAAAAGAGAAGATATGGTTTATTACTTCTGAAACAAACAAAAAACCAAAAAAAACCCAACCCAAAATCTCTGCTCACTGTTACTTGTTCCTTAAATTATGGAGCTAAGTATGCCTTTGAATTGCAACCACAGCAGTATGTCAAGTGAAGATATTTTCTAATATGTGAATATATTTCTGCTCATATGCTTTTACAATAAAAATGTTTAAATTATTAGCAAAGATGCTGCTGAGGTACCAGAGTTTACATTTATACTCTGGATACCTGTAGGACACTGCTGCATCCATTGATAAATATGAAATCTAAGGAAAAAACACAGCTTTCATTTTTGTATAAGAGAGGCGGAAGCAATTTTTTTACAGAGTTGATAAGGACCTATCTGGGCACATCACAAATATGCCTGGATCCACACGTTCTGTACCTTAAAGTCCCACATGGCTTTTACCTCTACTTTGCATGCTGACCATTGGCCATATTGCCATCGGTAACAAGGTTTTACTGGACAGGGTTTGAACTGCTCCATCTGAGAAGGACAAGGCCTCCCATCACCCTGAAATGGCTGATTTATGGTCCTTCTTCTGATCATTTTTCCTGTAACAAAAACCAGCAAAATAACTAACAACAAAATGTTTAGACTGATTTATTCCTCAAGATGGTTCTGTTTTGCTGAAAAGTATTGTATTTGAATAAAGCAATTTTTTCCAGATTTGACAAATTGGATTGTAAAGCTTATCTGCTGGCTCTTGTCTGTTACATGGATTCATATTTTCCAAGTCAGACACTTTATATTCTGTCGTTTGTTTGTAGTAAGAAGTGCAGGAGGATGTCTGATTAGGATTGCTCAGCAAACAAAAACAGTAATTTCCTAGTTCAGAAGCCTGAAGAAAAATATTCTTTATGAATGTGACAATATATTTGTCCATTTCAGGGGTGACTCCTGCTCCTCATCTGGAATTTGCTGCCAGAAGAGGACAGCATATTGTGTTCTTCCCTAAATTAAAAACAAAACTCAGTATGTCCCATAACTGTGTGATTCCAGCAAACAAGAACTTGCAAATTTCTGTCACTGTCTGTGTGGAAAACATTACAGGCAGATTTTGTGGAGGATGGAGGATTCTTCACTCAGGCCCAATGAAAATTAAAATTTAATTGGCTTATCCAACAATTATCTCTGTTCAACCATGAGTGACATGATACCCAGCTTGAGATACAGGTTCTATTTCAAATACTTATATAAACTGAAAGAGGAAGACATTCTTATCCTTTTAGCAATTCTTTCTCCTTTTATCTTGCTGTGGACACTAGACCATTATGTTTCATTACAGAGAGTTCATGTGATACAACTGAATATTTCCTTCTGTGTCAGAAGGAATGGTCGAATGGCTGGTCTAGAGTTGTCACCTCACAAAGGTTTCCACAAAATCAACACAGCTACGGTATTTTAATATATTTATAGATAAATATAAGATCCAAGTCTGAAAAATAATTTATTTATTTAAATTTGTATAGTGAGGCTTATATTAAATTAAGGGCATTACACAGATTTACTTATATAACACCTGATGCTAGCCAGCCAAAAGAACTAATCTTTAATTCCACATTTCAATCTCATGCATTTGCAATCGAGTACTCTAATGATAATGACATGAATCTTGTGCTCAGAGCAAGCTACACAAGCCACCATGCATAAGCAGAACAGTATCAATCTCCCAGACAGCTGTGCTCACTGCAGACAGCTAGAAAGATGTTTGCCAAATGGAGCCTCATCATTCTTCAATTCACAGCTGCTCCAACTGAGATGTTACAGGAGAAAAAAAGACTTTCTTGAAAAGTATTGGAGAAAAAGCATCAAAGAACAGCAAAGGGCAGGCTTCTTACACACAAAATTCTTCATCAGCTAGATGGATATTTGTGTGGGTGCACAAAAGCAGTTAAGATTTGTGGTCACCATATTTATTACATGTCTATAACTTACTGAAAAGATCGATTTGTTTTTGGAACAATTTTAATTGCCTGATCTCATCACTAATAATGAAACTTAGAAGAAAATCCCTCCCTCCTCTTCCTCTCCCCACCAGCTGAAATTTAAATATTCAAATCAATATTTACTTTTGTCTCAATATATAATTCCTATATCAGTTTATTTCCCAGAAACAGAAAATATTTGGACCAAAATCCCATTATTTTCAGTGAACACAGTTTCACTCAAGTATATTATTTCCATTAATAAGGCTGATTTACATACCTGTAACTCTCCCTATCTAGCTACATTTTTAGTTGTGCAAAGAGAGGTACTATTACTTCTATTAAGAAAAAAAAAACCCAACAAACCTCTGTCTTTAAAATATGCCAGAGGTATGTACTGACCTGTAAGGCCACATGTTTGAGAGCACTCAGACCAAGTGGACCAGTCAGAGAGCTGACAGTTCACAGGACATTCCACCACACAGGACATATTCATTTGCCATGTCTTTTCCAAACCAAGCTGAAAGAAAATGATTAATGGTCAGAACAAAACTCCAGACCTGCATCATCAGTGCAAAGTAAAAAGTAAAGTAATTAGGACATTTAAAATTCTCACTTTAAGATACTCCTAATGTATATACTGATCTTTATATAAATGCATAAACCCCATTTTCATCAATATTTTTCTAAACTACAAGTATATAGTTTATATATAGAATATACAGTCTATAAATAGTTTCCAAATATATAGAACCTATAAATGGAGGGCTTCATCTCTACAAGATTGCTTTTTACAATAGGCAGAGGCCAAAATAATTTATGAAGTATTTTGAAAGAGGAATGCAAAAGTACTCAACAGCTATTAAGTGAATTGAAGTGATACTACAAGCCAAGTTCAAAACTAGCTAAATGAGGGAGATGAACATATATTGGTTATTCAGAAGATGTTGAAGATGCTAGAAGTTTACAGGAGTTCAAGAGGGACTGAACAAGTTAATGGAAGAGAAATCTGAAAGTTTAAACACACAGAAACTCCATCAGGTAAATGCAGTTCAAGAGCGGAAAACAAGTGGAGGCTGTGAAAGAAGTAGATAGAAACTCTTGTATGTCTGTGCTTTTTACTCTTCCTAGGGCATCTAGGGCATCTGCTTATGCCTCTCTTCTTTTCTTCTTAATGTGCTGTAAAAGTGCAGGTCTATTCTATTCTATTCTATTCTATTCTGTTCTGTTCTGTTCTGTTCTGTTCTGTTCTATTCTATTCTATTCTATTCTATTCTATTCTATTCTATTCTATTCTATTCTATTCTATTCTATTCTATTCTATTCTATTCTATTCTATTCTATTCTATTCTATTCTATTCTATTCTATTCTATTCTTCATGCTATCCATGCAAAGATATTGACTTGACACTGACAATGATTTGTCCAAAAAAAAAAAACCATCTTTGCATTTTTTTCTGAAAAACTTGGTAAAAAACCAGAATCCTCTAACATCCACAAAGTAAAAGCTCCAGTTGCTGGAGGAGTCTGAGAGAAGGGGACAGAGACATTAATTTCAAGACTCAAGTTTTCCCAAAAATATATTCTGTTTCCAGATTTTCCCTAGGTATGATTCAGCCTAAAGCTCCACCCCAGAGAAGGAGGAGTTTTATAATCATGCTTGGGACATGGCACTACGTGGTCCTTCAGTCTGATCCTGGACAGCCATTTCTAATTTCTTACAAACTCACACACTCCAGATTTTTGCCATCCATCTCACTAACATGAGAATATATGTTGCAAGATGAAATATGACTGATGGCAAAAATATTAGCATAATAATGCCTGCATCCTGCATAGCTAAATTAGAAGGGTAGGTCAGTTTTCGGGTGTATGATCTAAAGTGTGAAAGAAAATCAGTTCTGCCAGTATGAAGAGATCTACAGCTTTCCAGCACACAGGACTGTCCTCTTCACTGGACCTCATCAGCAGACCTTGATCATCAGTGAGGCCTTTCAGAATCTTAAGCTGCTGTGAATATCTTTAACTAGAAAAAATCCCCACCTAGTTAAAAAAAAAAAAAAAAAAAAGGCAGCAAAAAAAAAAGGCATTTAAGACCTTAAAAAGGAGATAAACCCACTGTTTCTTACTAAACACAAGCACAGAACAATAATTAGGCACAACATTAAGATGTCCTCCATAAATAAACTACTACAAGTACTGAAAATATCTCCTCCTGATAGACACATCAAGTTTAAATTTGCTATCTGCAGTACCATTTATTGATGGTGGTGTAGCCTTGATTATACAGCTATCATACACAGACAACACCTGAAACCTTTGGATAATCTGGAATTTGGATGATTAGGAAGCTAGAGAACTCTCTTTGAAGTCCCATATTTGGGTCAAACCTTCTGAGCAAAGACTTTAAAGCCTGCTGAACTGATTCCTGCCAATTATAGAAACATGACTGCTCTCTTTCAAGACTGGTCTTCTCAGCTGGACTTCAGCAGCTCAAGAGGGAAAAGTCCAAGAAAGATATTAGCAGCGAAGAGGAGAAAGCTGAAGGCCAGATTACCCACAGTGACCTCCTATTTGCATGTCTTAGATACTGAAGTGCTGCTTAAATAGATCTGGGGAACAACTGGCAGTTTGCAATTCAATAATATTCACATATTCCTTTCTCATCCCTCTCCTTCCTTGAACTGCTGAACCACAATTCAACTTGAAGAGCTTAGAAAATATTTGAAAACGTGTTCAATAGCTCCCCTACCTTAAAGGCTTTGTTCTGGATGAGCTGTGGTTTCTGATTCAACAACTGCAAGTACTGAAAGCTACCCCTGTGAGCCCTGTGCTGCTGGTCATACATGCCTGGGCAGCAGGCTGCCACACCAGCATGCTCTGTAAATCCTGTGATCCACAAGAAGTATCTGTATTTGTTTATAGGAATGTTTGTCACCAAAGATTGAACCCTGCTGCTGAAGGTTAATCATGTAATCTGACAAGCAGACTATTCACCAATAAACAGCAAAGTCTGCTTTTAAATGCAGACACAACTGCTGGTTTCGAGGCTTTTCTCAACTTTAATTAATGGCAAATGAATGAAAATAAGTCTATAAAAATATTATGAACATGATCAGCTTGCTTTAGGCGATTTGATTTTCAAATATTTAAAGAAAGAGAAGTCAAGTTCTTGTGATAAGTAGAAACCAAGGAATCAATCCAGTGTTACTATGCTTTGAGAGTTTGAAGAGAACTACATTAACCAGGTCTTGGAAATAAGCTCTAGAAATTGATTTATCTTGGCAGTAATCAGGATGACTGGTTACCTTCTTTAGCTGATCAACTCAAATAAACACAAGATCATATGGACACATAAGGAAACCAGAACACAGGCTCAGATGGAATCTTAGCACTTAACTCTGCTGATGCTCATACCTGGAGATGGTTATAGATAAAATTCAGCATGAAAGGTTTTTTATATATGGCTTTATTACTTTCTTGAACCATATATTATATAGAAACTCATAGCAATAATGTGTATTCATTTCTTAGGGATCAGTGTAGGTTTATCTGTTATGAGCTCTCTCCTTTGCATATAATAAGAATAAACATAATTCAGTAAATGTTCCTACACATAAATTAAGCAAATCTTTATTCATACATCTAGTACAAAGTTTTATGATAGCCCAGAGAAAATTCATTAGCTAGGTCATTACAAAATTGTTTCATATTTCTCCTATTCATTAAATTTTCCAATCACATGCACCTTATTTTGAACTTCACTTAATATTTTTGCACTGCCCTTATTATGCAAAAACAAAGCAGAAACCTCCACCCTGAAGGATAACTAGCAAGAAGTGTATAGTATGTATTCACATTTTAATAATTTCTTGAATACTCTCCTCTCATGACCTGCAAGTGAAGGGTCTGCTAAGATCTGAACAGCTTGGCTTTCCTGTTAATCAGGTTAACAGGTCTTACTCAGTTATTGGATCAGCCTTTGACCTTGTTGGACCACTGCTTACACATGCATAATTCAACAAATAGTCTTAACTGTGTGACCAGGGAGTGGATCAGAGCTTTCTACAAGAAGATGTATCTCCATATGATCTAGCAAATCAAAAGGGTGAATAAGAATGCAGCACAGTGGCTGT
The DNA here is from genome assembly GCA_013400215.1 of Cisticola juncidis. Classification (NCBI taxonomy): domain Eukaryota; kingdom Metazoa; phylum Chordata; class Aves; order Passeriformes; family Cisticolidae; genus Cisticola; species Cisticola juncidis. Next base: position 196,032 of record VXBR01007104.1, on the reverse strand, counting down.
TGATAAATCCAGGACACCACTGCAGTGATGTCTGTTGGCCACTCATTTACAACAAGTAGCTCTTGAGATATTCTCTTCCTGCCCTCATTATTTCTCTGAATAATAAATTTCATTTCTTAAATGCAGGAAAACTCCAGAGATTTTCTGAATTGAGATTTCAGTGTAAAATGTAATCAGTTGTAAATGTTCTTTTAAATCTTTGCTTAACAGGAATAATTTTCTTGGTTTTATAGTAGAAGAAATATATTTTCCAATCAAATCAAATAAATAACTTTTTTTTTCTGTTGAAATTTTTATTTGGATGGATATTTTATACCATGTCTTGGTATTAATTAATCAATATTGCAATCTCTTAGAAATGATAGAAATTATAGACATTTTTTTCTCTTTTTAACACAATAAAATATTATAAAATGCATTACTACATTGCCTTATTAAATTCACAGCAACTTGTTAGTAGGTAGTCATATCCTGAGTTTTTTCTTGAGATATAATTTTTGTGGCTGTCCCATTCCTGGAATTGTTCACAAGTCCAGGTTGGAGGGGCCTTTCAGCAACCTGCTATAGTGAAAGGTGACCCTGCCCACAGAAGGGGTTTTGATCTTTAAGGTGATGATCTTTAAGAACCCTTCCAACCCAATCCATTTTATGATTCTGTGAAATTATTAGATTTGATTAGAAACCCAAGAACTACAAGGGAAGGAGGATCATGGGACAGAAGTAAGTCTCAGCTGAAACTCTCTGCCTTTGATAAGAACTTATTGATTAAGGAATACAGGATGTTGGAGGAGATTGGAGAAGTTTAAGTAGGTCAGAATCACCATTACAAAGTTATAATACAAAGTAAGTGCTGAGTTTCCTGACTCCCTCCAGTTCTGATGAGACTCTTTTCTACAGGCACATCCTGAGAGCAGCTAGCAGCCAGAGGGACCCTGCAGAAAAGCTGCTGGTGCCAAAACTGCTGTGAAGGCCTTTCCCTCTTTGTCTCCCATTGTGTCATTTTATTTCTGATGTCATAGTGGTGGGGGAGTGGCAGCTGAAGCAAGTCAAGTTACTTTCCATCAGAAATGCATGTAGGATTGGTAGTAGTACTGGTGTCATCTTCATGTTTTTTTTCATACTACTGTCTCCATGCAATTGAAAGCATTAGAACTGACACCCAAAATGTCAGGAAACCAGACTGGAGGTTAGTCTGAACATTTGCAAAATGGCTCTGTCAAAACTTAAGGGCTCCTGTCTGCTAGCTAGTTCTCCATATATACTCCTACTTAATATTACATTCATGCTGCACATTTTTTCACACTAGCTTGGGCAGTTTTTGCATCACGCAGCTGGATACAAGAAGTTAGCATTCAGCCCAGCTGCAGAATGACATGTGAGAAATATTTTCCAACACATTGAATACATGATTGATACTGGCAGGTGTCCAAGACTCCATGCAGAAGTTGTATCAAATTAGAATTATGATTAGCATTCTGATTGAGATTTATTACCTTTATTCTACTTTATTAATTATTGTTTCTAAGTCATTTCCTTCAGGACATAATAATTAGCATATGTTCACAGAGGCACTTAAAAGTAACCAAAGGAAATAGTATAAAAATCAGTTGATGGCTTGGTTCATTTCAGAGGTACTTAACAATCCATGAACAGCGTTTCAAAACATCTGGTGAAGATGCCATACAGCTCAGTTGACTCAGTATTAATTAGCACCATTAGAAGGGAGCTTTCTCACAGGTACCCACTCACCTCTTCACAGTATTTCAGGTCGACCGATTTGCCATCGCTGCGCACGCAGTCGAGCATCCTCGTTTTGATGCCGCTGCCACAGACAGCCTTCTCGCTGAGCTGGCACGTGCTCCAGTCTGCAAAGGAGGAATTCATTAGCATTGCAGACTTCCAGATAGAATTCGTAATGAACCAGTCTCCCACCTAATTCTGATGGCCTAATATAACCCTCATAAACAATTTTTACGTGCAAAGACTCACAGAACCCAGCCGCTACACATTTTTGGAAACAGCAATCTTTGCTGCAAATAGTCAGTGTCATGGTATCTTCCTGAAAAGTTCAGGTTTGGTTTTGTCTGTATGGATTTTGAGTAAATCACAAAATTATATGAAAAATACTTTCCCTGGAGTTACAGCATGCACATTTCATGGGCAAATTCTCAATTTAATATTTTATCTGAATCAAACAGCCTGAATCAGTTTTCAGTACAAGTTCAACAGCTGCCTCTGGGTAAGAACAGAAAGCAGCAAAATCCTGTAAGGTGAATAGAAATGAGCTGTAAGATGTGGTCCCAGGCTGTCACTAGAGCACAATAACACAAATACCTGTCACATTGTAGTCATAATGGTAGCAGTTCTTGTTCAAAGTGCAGGCTTCTGCCTCGGTGGCAGCAGGACAAGGCTTTCCATCATCTGGTTGTCTTAGGCATTCAGCTGACCTTTCACGGACGCTACTTCCATTGCACGGCTTGAAAGTAAGATTGGAAACAGCTTAAATATTTTGGCACTCTGATATCTCTTTATGCAGCATTACAACAACCTCTTAAATAATCCCTTTACAAAACACAAAAAAGTGTAAAATTACAGGTTCATGCTACCGTACCAGAGAAACCCTTTTCTTTTTCCTTTAATCTGGTAACATGACTATTTTCCTACCTAGTGCATATTTCAGTATTAGTAGTTTGGAAATATTCTACTCATAAACAGGATATCTGGATGCTCACTTTCGAAATGTTATAATGTAGTGCACCAAAGCCTCTCAGAGGTCCTGAAACATATTTGGTTTTTGTTTTGGGGTTTTTTTTAATTTCTTTTTGAAACTGCTGTCAGGAAGGAAGGGGAGAGGAGACCCAAAATTACTTTTCTGTGCTCAGTCTTGATCTGCAGACTTTGTCACTCATATCAGGACAGTGACATTTTTAGTTCAGTGACTGTGCTGCTATGCAGGGGCTCACAGCTAGGCTCAAAGACACACTCACAAGCCACTGCCAAAGCTATTCCACCACACAGAAGGCACCCTACCCTGAGAAGAGTGACCACTGGGCACATTTCAGTCTGTGTTCTGGAGGAATTTAGCTTGATGGAAGATACTGTCACACTTTATTTGCAGGTAACAAAAACAACCCCAAAGATGACACTATATATAGATACTTACAGGTGTAATCAGTTCAGTGTCTTTGAAAACCACATCATACATACAATTTTAAAGTATCCCCTTAAAACTATAAATCTGGCACCTCAGTGTACTTCTTACCAAAGAACACTGTGACCACGATCCCCATTCAGACATAACACAGTCCTCAGGACATGGCAATGTGCATTTTCTAGCACCAAGTGGCATCTCTTCAGGATCACACAGGTAGTCCTCTACTGTGTCAGAAGGACCATCCACAGTGTTTAGCATGCACCTGGAAAACAGATATGATATGCACATGAACTTCATCTGCCATGGATTTCGTATGGTATTTGTTCTACAGTATTCTGAGGCATAAATGAAATAAGTATTGATCTGTGAATATCCAAGAAAAGCTGAGGAGACAAAAATAATCCTTGTTTTCACAGATGACAGCACATAAAAGCATGCAAATAATTTAGACAGTCCCTGTCAGTGATTTGCTGAGAGCCCCTGGGCAGGTGATTTGCTTGGCATTAGCTTACCTCTAAACCAGAATAACACAAATCATCTATGGTTTAGACATATTTTGTGCATATTTCGGCTGATAACCTAAAATCTGGAACTAATAAAACTTTAAAAAAATTATATTCTTAATATTAATAATTTATACAGATGCCTTTTAATTATCAATAGATTAAATTAGGAATCAAGTTCTATATCCATAACAAGTAGACAGAGTCATAATGCACTGTCTGAATCTATTCTGATTTATATCAGCCAGGGTTCAGGTCTGGACTCAACACTAGTTATTACAGAGAATTATATCAAATTAAATATAGATAAAACTGTAAGTGAAGATTCTTTAGAGTGAAGGACGTGCAATATTGTTTTACCTGACTTTCCTTGTTTGAACACCTTCTCCACAATTCTCTTTTAAGTCCACGTTGGTCACCTTGCAGACACTCCAGGGCTCAGTAACCCATATGTACTGGCTGCAGTCACTGTGGCAGGGGACTACCTCATACACCTGGAATCCACATGCAGTGTCAGTTTTGGTGCACAGAAGTAAAATAAACATGCAACAGTGATCATACAAAAAAGAATTAATGCTCTTTTTGTAAGAATAAAAAATACAAACTTGATGGTTTAGACACTATATTAATATCACAGATTAAATACTTGCTAGAAAGCTACTGAAATGACAAAAAGATAGAAACTATTGAATGATGGATTCTCTGGTTTTCTTTGACATTAAGCCCATGCTGTGCCATTTCCAGCAAAAACATCAACACAACTAACATAAAGTCTGTAACTATGCTAGCTCATGAGTACAACTTTTTAAAAAATGCTGTTAAACTCTACTAGCACTTTAGTTCTATCCTTCACATTTCTTCTCCACGATTCCATCCCACTATTATCCCATTATTATTATATTATTATCCCAGATGTTAGTTGTGGAGTTTTTTGTATTTCTAAGGATAAGTGACCTCAAGAGAAATTATACCAATATATACTGATTCACTTTATTTATTCATTGTATATGCTTAAAATCACTGTAATATATTTGTATACCAGCATTAGTATTATGTTTAGATTTGAATACCGATTTTAAATGGCATCTCATACAGCAATTTCTACAATGTTCCACGTACTGACTCAAACATACTTTACAAAAACGGGACATGCAGCACATGTTGAGCAAGAAGCACATGTTGAGCTTAAATGTCTACTTTACAGACACTTACCTGTGCCTGAAGAAAGTATTTTCATGAACCCCAAAAGGAAAAAAAAAAGCAAAGAGAAAAAGTTAGAATTATTAGAGTGAAGATTAGGTATTTAAATGGCATCAATTTAGCTTTTATTATAGACAATGTTCTGTTACTTCTGAAAAGCAAAAAGAACTAATTTTTTCTCTTGGATCTCCTTTGCTGTCATAAGTAATTTGCAAAAAGTTTGCCCGTGGAAGAAAATACATTTTATAAATCACAACTAGTGATTTATGGGAAGTGGGAAGAAACTGTATATTACCTGGTCTCTTTCTTGGTTATGTAGTTGAACTGTTTTCCCTTTTTGCTTATAATGAGCATCAAACCTTTACACAGTAAGGAATCCAGTCTCTCTTAGATAAGAGAAAACCCTCAGTGTTTTTGGAGGACACCAGACTTTTCTATCAATTGAAATTCTTCTGACAGCATTAAGTGCAATAGATTCAAAGAAATAGATGGAACTGTCAATTCTCATCCTTCCAAAGTTCCTAAGTCCTTCATGGAATAGCTTAGTTATGCATAAATTACTTAAAGCCCATTGCCTTGAAATTCTACCAGCTAATTTGATGTATCATTCTGGGTATCAAGTCAGCACAACTAAAACTGCTGGACAATCTAAGACTTGTCTTAAACAAGTTCTTGATTTCTTTTCAGCAGCCCTTCCTCCATAGAAAAAGAGGGCCAATGATTTGATAATTAAATAAACAAAAGAAAATACCAGAGAAAATAGAATGTCTTGAACACTAAATCTGTAGAGTCTGATATCATATCACTATGCAGCTGATCAGCCCATGCACAAGACCACCAGCACAGTCAGCATACTTGGGCCTTCTCTGAACTACATGAACAATAAAAGGCATAAAAGAGAGTGCTGAAAATGCATGTTAAGGAAGGTACTGGACTCTGTTGAAAATTTGTTCTTTAGAATTCTTCTCTATAATTTCCAAAATGAGAATAGGAAAGCCTTAATTCAGGGAAATGTCTGCATGTCTGACCCTGGTTAGCAAAAGAAGAAATACATAAACCCCACACACTCAACAGCTTTTGCAGTAACATAAAATTTGGATATCTTGACAGAAAGCCAGAGGAGGACTTTATATTGCATTGCACATGTGAGTGGTATTCTCCTGACCTTACTGGCATTTTTGTAGCTATGACTGCAGGCCACAGCAGATGGGTGGTATAAGAATTGCATACCCATTTTGCTCCTGAAAAGCAAATAATAATGCTTATAATCAATGAAAAGATGGATGTCCTTAATTTCCCTAACAATCTCAGGTTAGTCCCTTCATTTGAAATCATCTGATGGCCATTGACATGATTTTATATCAAACTTGACTCTATTATTACTGTAATTATCATGCTTTTAGCCTACTGAAGTGAGCACTGAGCAAGCTTTATTCAGCTGGAGTGTGGTTTGGGAGCCACCCTGGCATGCACAGCCAGGAGGAAAGACACTGAGTGACACATCCAGCCTTCACTGTGCTCAGTCCTTCCTCAAATCACAGGCACATGTCAGCTCTGAGGGACACTGAATGACTACTTAACAAGGTCTCAGGCATTTTATTCCAGTGTTTCCCTAGCCTGACTGCTAGAAAGTTTTCCCAAGGCTTAACCCAAATCTGCTTGCAGCAGGGTAAGCCCACTGCTTTTTATCCTATCCACGATGGCCATGGAAAATGGATTATTTCCTCCTTCTTTGCAACAGCCCTTTATGTACCTGCAGACTGCCAACATCCTCCCTCCCATCTCCTGTTCCCTGGGTTAGACAACACATTGTAATCTTTCCCCAGTTCATAATTCCTTGATGGCATCTTACAGTATAGTTCTTATGTAAATCATATTGCACATACTTGTGAGCACCAAAGATCCAATCTTACCACTATGGGCCATATGTATGCAAATAAGCTTGTCACATACATAAGTAATAAATATGTAACTACAAAGCATTATATTGAATTATTATTGAATGATGAATCTGAAAAGTCAGCTCTTTTCCAGTTGGTTGGTGGATAATATTTAGTTTAAATAACTAATTCAGAATTGGAATAGCTGTGTATTTCTTTGCATGTTTCTGAATTGAAAGGGAACATATTTAAAAATGAAAAATACAGCCTTTATATTCTTCAACATCCTTATATTATCTTTGGAACTTCCATCTCATTACAGTACTATATTTCAATTTTATTTTTACAATAATTATACTTTGAAACAACTATTATTTGTCAAATACCATGTAACCGCAGATAAATGAGTCAAAGGACCGGCAGAGGGCAATAGTGTTGCATAAAAGTGGCTAACAGACCTCCAGCAAAACCACATTTCACGCAGAAAAACACAAGCCTATTATGTATTACTTGAATATTAAAGAAGGAAAAATACTTTTGTACAGACTATAATTTGCTCCTACTCAAACACGTTCCTCCTAATTGAAAGCATATTTACATGCTGACCCAAATCCAGCAACCCTCATTCTAGTTTGTGTTTTGTTAAAGTAGATCACAAACTTAGTTTATTAGCTGTGGTTTAACACTTATGATTTTCTAAATTAGAACTAATTACATCCCCTAAAGTAGAAAATTAGATCAACAAGCCATTTCATTTTGTTCTACCAAATGTCAATAGGATAATATTAAGTACATGTATTTTCATTCAAATGTAAACTGAGAGCACATTTTTTAAAAAATCTTTGAATATTTACAGAAGAGACCATGTGGTTAATATGCCTCTGCAGACTAAATTAAATTCAACAGTAATATGAATATAAATCAACTTTGAAGAGCATAAGTTAATTGACAAGAAATGTTTTTCCTTTCTAAAACTCTCCAAGGAAAGAAACTTCAGGGGTTTAATTTAGGCTAGTGCTAAACTTGGTCCCAAAGACTAAGTGCTTATTAGTGGTCCAAGCATTCCAGCACTCCCAGTGTGCTCTTAGATCACATTTTATAGTTTAGTTTCACTTGAAGAGGATCCAGACTGTATGGCCAGACTGCTCCATACTGCAATATCAAGTGCAGTTTGTGGGAGAACTGGGAGACTGACTTCAGAAGTGCATTTGTGACTGGGACCCTTGCCAGGGCAAGGGTACCTAAGAAAGGCAATCTCCAGTTTGAGGAGAATGCTCTAAGGGTCACTGGGATGATCCTGTGTGACTATTTGAGAGTTTTGCTTTCTCATCTAAGCTGGTCAGGGAGTGACACTAAAAATCTTGCCAGTTTGAGCAACTGCAATGAGACATTTTACTCCCTGTCAGAAAACAGAAGATTAGAAGATTAGAAGGGACATTAAAGATCACCTAGTTCCAAGCCCCCTGACCTTGAGCAGAGACTTTCCACTGGATCAGTTTGCACAGAGCTCCTTCCAACCAGGCCTTGAACGTTTCCAGGGATGAGGCATTCACAACTTTGCATAACCCATTCCAGTGCCTCACCACCCTCTGAGTGAAGAATTTCTTCCTAATGTATAACATAAATCTACTCTCAGTTTGAAGCCATTCCCCCTTGTCCTGTCCACAGGCTCTGTATGAAGTTTCTCTCCATCTTTCTTGGAGAATCCCTTCAGGTAAGAGATCTCTGGAAACACAGTCTACAAAATATGCATGTAAGCATGTTTAATTGTCTCTATTCTGTAGTTCACAAAATATGCAAAACTCTTGCAGATGAAGAAGTAACTAAGATCCTTTACTGCCTGAGGAGCTCTAAATCAACACATACTCCTTCTACTTCTATCTGCTCTCTATGTTACACCATTTTTCTACAACAAAAATACAGGTAAAATACATCTGAGATATGGAAAAAGCTGTATCAATAATGTAAATATAAATGAAATTACCTGATTGACATGATCTAGCTTTGGGCAGGGTCTTCCACCATTGTAGGGTTTTTCACGGAGCCATTTAGACCGAACCTTTACCCCGCTCCCACAGGATTTACTGCAGCGAGACCAATTGGACCACTCACTGAGCTTGCAGTCTGAGGGACATGGAATAATGCAGGCTTCCTCAATATACCCTGTATGAATGGAAAAGAAAGTGAAATCTCTTCAGCATGTCAGTTTGAGACTTCTCCCTGAAGCCCTCGTCTGCTTCACTTAGATCCTCCAAAGTTTGACTTGACAGGACTGTGTGAATAGAGAGATCTCTTCATCATTAGGGATAAATTAAATTCTGCAGAAAATTGACACATATAGCTGGAGACTGTGTTAGAGTAGCAGCTGAGCATCCTCACTGCTCATCATCCCATCTGATTAGGATTCACACTCTCCAGATTTCAGCACTCAAACTTTCTGACAGCTACAGTGTAATTGACACTAACCATCTCTTGGAGGCATCGTTTTTACTCTGTGTAAATGATACATGATTTTTTTAAGGAAAAAAGGCCTAATTAAAGGATACTCCACAACTGCATCAAGTAATTCAATTGCAGTTATACATCAAAAATCCAGCTGAGAAGAAATGCATCTTGCCAGCCTGGAGCAAGGGAACTTAACACCTTGTGACCTTTCTGAGGCTAGAAAGAGAGAGTGGCCTGCCACATTAATGATCTGCCGATTAACAACCATCTGCCCCCAGCAGCACACTGAATAATTGCCCTGAATGGAAAAGCAGATGTTTGTTTTGGATAAGTCATTGGTCCAGAGAGGTTGGAAGGGGGTATGACATGGTCTGCAGGGAGTAACATGAGGCCTCAATTCAGTGAATAAGTGAAAATGTCTTTCTTTCAATAGCAACATATGCCATAGCTCTACAACATGTCTAATTTATTCCAATATTTAAGGGAGAAGCTATAATACATCAAGTAAAAAGCTGGCCTTTACTGCATGTTTACCACAACTATATACTGAACTCTCTTCTCCCCTTTCCTGTGTCAGATCTGCAAAGCATTTACCATAAACAAATCATCACTTTACAGATGAAAAACCTTGTCAAATTTAAAATTGTATTAAAATATTTCATTAAAATATTTAATGAAAAGTTGCAAAATTGGCACATACTTGACTAAGATCATCCTCAAAAGATTGTTATAGCTTGCTAGGCTTCAAATGTTTCAATTGTTTGTCAGATATATACAATATTTTAAATTCAAAAGGGATCAGGCTTTTCATCAGAGCTGAATTGTTTTTAACCTATGCTTCTAAATAAAGTTGTTCTGTCTCTTCTAAAAGCAACCAATAACAACCAATCTCATGGTCTGTAAAGAATCAAAATACTAGAATTCAATTCTATATACCTATTTCTAGTTAATTTGTTGTTTAGATATAGTTAATGTGTTTTAGATATAAAGATAAGAAGATTTTAAAAAAATACAGTGACATTTAGAGTATTTTATGGTCAAATCCAGGTGATGGTTTTATTCTGTATGGTATTATTTTGTTTAGAAGTGTTAAATATTTAAATAAATATACAGACCACATCCTGGATTTGAGCACTGTAAAACTACTGCTTACCAAATTTTCCTTAAAATGACTAGAATATTTTTACCTTGAATTACAAGTGTATTTATTGAATAGCTGTTGCTATTTGAGTGACCAGTTCAGTGAAAATATATGAAAGGGACAGTGTGTTCGATAGAATACCTTTTTGAGGATCACATCTCTGCACATCTGAGGTGCTGACATAGATTGCCCTGCAGTAGCAGATGCATTTCACCTTACCTGACATCTCTGAATCCTAGAAATCTGATGCACATTATCTCAATGCTCCATCCTACACTGAAGTTTGATTGCATAAATACCAAAGTCTGTACTTTCACCAGAAATGAGCTTTCAACAAGTGTTACACAAAACCATGAACTCACACAGTCAGGAAGCTACTGAATTAAAATGTTTTGGGAAAAAAACCCAAAACAAATTAAAAGAAACAATTATCTCCAAACAAGAAATGTTTAATGATATTTACTCTCTGATAGAACTAAGTGAAGATTTCATTGCTCTATGAAATTTCTTGTAATTCTGAAATGTTGCTTTTACTTTCAACAATAAATTAATAAAAGGTGTTTTCAAGAAGAGAACAAGAATGGAGTCAATCAATGAAAGCACCAAAAAGGAGCTCTAATAAGGTAGGATGGCTTGGAGATTCTGAAAGTGTGGAGCGTTTTTGGAGAGCAGAGAAAAACACTTATTCTTTTGTAAGATGCAAGAAAAGTATTAAAATCTCCTAAACGCTGATATACTGGGAACACTGTTAAGGGTCCAGAAAGGAATTTCACAGCTTCTCCAAAGAGAAGAAAAAGAAAATAAGTAAGTGAAGAACACAAACATTAGATATATTAGAAAAATGTTCTTCACCCAGAGTTGGGCATTGGAACAAGCTCCCCAGGGAAATGGCCACAGCACAAAGCTTGACAGAGTTCAAGAAGCTTGAATAATGCTCTCAGGCTCATGGTGTGACTCTTGGGGTGTCTTGTGCAGGGCCAGGAGCTGAACTCCATGATTCTTGTGAGTCCCTTCCAACTCAGGATATGTTATACTTCTATGACACTACTTTTCATGGCAAAGAGTCAGAATTCAAAACAACAGAGGAAATGCAAAACATAAGAGGGGCTAAGGAGGAATAGAGGAAAGGGTAAGAAAAGACAGTGAGAGAGAAGAGGAAATAAATGGCTCAGAAAATAAAGTCAAGAGAATTGTAAGGAAGCACTGCATGGGGACAGAAAACAAAGAAAGAGGAGAAAAGAAATAAACATCCTGCCAAAAGTAGTATCTTGGCGAAGCACAACCAGAACAAAATGCTCTCAAGAGCTTACACTGGTATCCTCTGACCAGAGAGTGCAATGTAATGAAGAATGTTCTCACAAATCAAAACAGAGGACAAAGGGAAGAAATACAAACACTGTGCTCTCTGATTTGCATTCCATATGTAATTAGTATGCAGAATAAAAATGATCTTGTTATATCTGACATCAAAAAGTTTTTGGCATACTCATCCCTTGGCATATATTTCCTCTCAGGGGCCTCAGTATTTTGCTCAACAGACTATTTAACATTTAGCTATGCTACTGGACTCCCTTAGAACTGAGGCAGAAGCACACTTCAAACTGCTTATAGACAGCCCTTTAGCCAAGAAAGAAGAGTGAATTTAAAAAAATACTTGCTTCAAATTG
>VXBR01007104.1:171199-182472 GCA_013400215.1 Cisticola juncidis | reverse complement strand
TAAATATAAATATATATATATATATATATATATATATACAAATATGAGAAAATCTATAGGCTATGAAAGAGTGAAGTGTATTAATAAAAATTTGAGAATCCAGGCTTACTACCATACTGAATTAGAATTTCCTATGGGAAATATATTTACTTTTGAATAAACATCAGACAGAAAGTCTTGATTCAATTNGATGCAAGAAAAGTATTAAAATCTCCTAAACGCTGATATACTGGGAACACTGTTAAGGGTCCAGAAAGGAATTTCACAGCTTCTCCAAAGAGAAGAAAAAGAAAATAAGTAAGTGAAGAACACAAACATTAGATATATTAGAAAAATGTTCTTCACCCAGAGTTGGGCATTGGAACAAGCTCCCCAGGGAAATGGCCACAGCACAAAGCTTGACAGAGTTCAAGAAGTGCTTGAATAATGCTCTCAGGCTCATGGTGTGACTCTTGGGGTGTCTTGTGCAGGGCCAGGAGCTGAACTCCATGATTTTTGTGAGTCCCTTCCAACTCAGGATATGTTATACTTCTATGACACTACTTTTCATGGCAAAGAGTCAGAATTCAAAACAACAGAGGAAATGCAAAACATAAGAGGGGCTAAGGAGGAATAGAGGAAAGGGTAAGAAAAGACAGTGAGAGAGAAGAGGAAATAAATGGCTCAGAAAATAAAGTCAAGAGAATTGTAAGGAAGCACTGCATGGGGACAGAAAACAAAGAAAGAGGAGAAAAGAAATAAACATCCTGCCAAAAGTAGTATCTTGGCGAAGCACAACCAGAACAAAATGCTCTCAAGAGCTTACACTGGTATCCTCTGACCAGAGAGTGCAATGTAATGAAGAATGTTCTCACAAATCAAAACAGAGGACAAAGGGAAGAAATACAAACACTGTGCTCTCTGATTTGCATTCCATATGTAATTAGTATGCAGAATAAAAATGATCTTGTTATATCTGACATCAAAAAGTTTTTGGCATACTCATCCCTTGGCATATATTTCCTCTCAGGGGCCTCAGTATTTTGCTCAACAGACTATTTAACATTTAGCTATGCTACTGGACTCCCTTAGAACTGAGGCAGAAGCACACTTCAAACTGCTTATAGACAGCCCTTTAGCCAAGAAAGAAGAGTGAATTTAAAAAAATACTTGCTTCAAATTGCTTGTTCCACTCCACTTACTACCTATCAAATGGTACTTTTCAGGAGAAGCTTCTCTGGACTTGTCATCACCTCAGATGCCTTTCTTTGTATATGAAGTCAGCTATCTTTAAGGGTCATTAAGGATGATCTCCATAAGTTCATAGCAATCCTCCCTCAAATCCAAGAAAGCAGACATTCAGGAACTTTGAAAAGTTTACACTTGGTTGTCGCTGTTGCTGCTGTTGTTTTTGTTAAATTTCAGATGATTGTGCTTGTAAACTTTGTTCAGACTATAAAAATTTCAGCAAGTGAGAAGAGTGAGAAAATGCTGTTATATAAAAAACGATGGAAATGCAGAAACCAGAAGTACTACATGCAAATGAGACTAGTGATACAGATACATAGTGTCTGACACGAAAGGGATGTGAAGGAGCCATTTTTAAATTTTCAGTATTTTCAGTTTGATCAAATCACCCTTGAAAAGGCACAGCTTGCATTAGACAAACTGAGTGTGTGTTAGTATAAAACCATATTACAGAAACAAGACTAGTGTGTGGTAAGAGTCTCTATAGTGGAATATCACCAAGTTATATCACACAGACTGGTTTGGTTAATGTAATTGCACCAAAAGTCATACCAGAGCTTTGAGGTTCAAAGAACAAGCAGGAAATCACCAAGGTAAAATACAATAGATGCAGAGAGAAGGAAAGAATGGTAGCAGTGAAATGTCTATGAAGAAGAGCTGAGAAGGTGAGGAAGGGACAATGAAATAGAAAACCAACACTTTAAGGGCTCTGGACATCAACAGCTCAGTTTTTGCCTGCTGTTTCTCATCCTGACTGAAGCATTTCACTACATGCTTCCTGCATTGCTTCCTTCTTACAACATCCGAGGGATGTTGGAGAGATGAGACCGTGTTGTAACGTGGTACAGGGTAAAGCCCTGCATGGGCCAGAGAGGTGTGGGAATAAGTTGCCTTTGTGTAAGAGCCTGTGTCTGTTCCCAGGGCAGTAGTTTCTGAATTATTTCAGCTCCTGTAAGGCTGTGAAACGGGCAGTTGTCTGTTATGAGTGAGAACATGACTATTCTATCATTAAAGATTACTGAACCACAATTTAATAAATGGCTTGGAACCACGAGGAGTATGAACTGAACTCATTAGTAAAAGCGAAAAGTTTACTGTCCCATTGCTAATTGGCTATAAAATCTGGACTCCTAGAGCAAAGTCATTAACAGATGTGATGGATAATTTATAAGGGAGGACTTCAATGGACTTCATGCTTTCTCTAATGACAAAGCAGGATAAGTAGGTGGATATACGACTTTTCCCCACAAACTGCATGTGCAATGTGTAGGAAGGGACTGACTACTCCAGTTGAAGGGTGCAAACATAAACATCTCACAAAATGTTTACATGAACTCTTTTGTCCCTAGGACTGACAGAATTATGCTCCTACTTTCATGACTAAATGTCATGCTGTGTTTCAAAGAAAAAGACCTGCAATGTCAAAATAGTGTATGTTGTTGTCATAGATTTTTTCCCCAGAAAATATAAAGTTTATGGATCTCTTCTTCCAGGATAAAGAAATATACAAGTATTTGCATTCCATTTGTATCAGAAGATATGTATTTCTAGAGATATTCATATTTTTGTTGATCTATGGAAAGATAGATTGAACACCATAAGATTTTTTTTCCAGGATTACTCTTCAAAGCCTCAAAATCAGAGAGCAATTGTTCATGCTTAACTATCTTCTGCATCAGCAATTCTTCCTCTGGTGAACTAACTACAGCTCTCTGGACTGATGGATGACTGCTTTAAGACTGATGTACTGTTGACAAGGCTGGTGCAGGGCAATAGGTAACANAAGTCTTGATTCAATTTTAACAGTGATTTTTTTTTTCCTGGATAAATTTGCATTGCTTCGGGTTAGAGTACTGAGAGTGAAAAAAAGACATTTAAAAATCCTAATAAAAGTGGATAAAGCAAGCTGTGATAAACATCTTGGTCTATGTAGACTCTGTTATATCATACAAGACTTTATTTTATTGCACATATAAGCAATTAAATAAAAAATTCCTCCATTCACAGTGATACTCCTAGCAGCTGTTGCAAAAGCATTCACTGATACGCAGATATTCCTCTCTAATCCTCCACATAAGCCTTGTAGCCACAGAGGGCTTTGTAGAGTCAGCACAAATCAATGCATCTCATTTAATTAATGCTGAAGGGGGAAATAATCTCACACTAATAAGGCAGCAGACAAACTATCCTGACTGCTTGACTGTGCCTAAGGTCTTAGCAGTAAACGGACATGAATTAAGAGGAGCAACACGACCTATATAAAAATGCTGCATCTGTCTGCCATGCTGCTCTGTTTGCCTTCACACACAAACACAACCACTGCTCAGCTTATGTGGGTCAGGAGTCATATTTGATATATGATGGAGAAAAGCTAAATACTGAAGAGCAAATAGTCCAGGTCATAAGCATGGAAGTGGCTTGCTTTTGATTTTTTGTCATTCCAACATACAATTTAAAGGAACAAAGAAGAGAATCTCTCCCAATTTTTTTCACAAATACAAGGAAACAGATCATTGGCAGACACATGTAATTATCCACAGAGCTTTAGTACACTACTCATGGCAGGGATAAAGCCACGAAAAACAACTACAGTTTTCTAATGGAAAAAAAACCTCTCGCACTTGACTAACAATAGTACATATTTTTATTATATTTCTTATTTACTATATTTCTCCAATAAATATTCTATTTATTATATTTCTCCAATAAATTTATCTCTGTAGTATTGAAAAGCAGGAAGCAGAGAAAGGGCAATTTACATCTTCCACTAAGGGAAACAGGTAAACAACAGCTCAGTTACCACATCTGCTGACACCTGGAAGCTATTAGCTCCTGCCCACACTGCAGAACTGGAATGGATGAAAAATACCAGAGGCAGAATATGTCAAATGGCCACTGAATAATGAAAAGTTTCTTACCAATAAATTTAACTAGAAACAAAATATTTTGAAAATCAAAGTCAAAATATTTGGCATATGGAGCATTCTTCATAAAGAAGAAAGTAAGAAAAAAACAAACCACCGTGTCTCTCTGCAGCTGAAACTTAGCTCTACTTTCAATTGTTTGTTTGGGATTTTTTTTGAAGTACCTCTTAAGCTACAGAAAGCTAATGACCCTCTGCAGAAGGACTTCTGCCTTCCTCATCCCAGAGTTCTAACCTAGAAGTAACAGTTGAGTTATTTAACTATATTTTGTCTTTCATTTTCTTTTACAGTCACTCCTGTATTTTTGAGAAACTTGTTTGCTCTTGGGACTTTATAACTGCACCCAAAATTTCAAAAATCATCACAAGAATCCTCAGATATGTATGCAAATGTAGGGTGGTTCCTGTGTCACATCTGTCCTTTAGCTCTTTGGTATCTGTGAAGCAGTCAGCTCTTAAATGTTTTGAACATGAGATGTGAAAAGCAGGAAAAAGACCCTGAAGTATTTATTCTTCTGCTTCTGTTTGCATTTTATTTTCTGAATAAATCAACTGAATTGTGATGATAAGTAAGCAACATTTTGCAAAACAAACAGCTTAGGAATCTTTTGGCACAGCAGAGCAGGTCTGTCTTCTCATTCCTTCCACTCAAAGCAGCACAACTTGCAACACCGACCTGTTCATGGCCTTGTAAAATTTACATGGCAATATTTACATAAAACTTCTGGAAGTCTCACAATTTGAGGTTTTTTGTGTCATTTGAATATTATCACAAAACATGTTTCATGATGTATTAATAACATCAATGTGGGTGCAGTTTGTCCCTCTTGTCAGATTTAGAGGTTGTTGTCACAGCTAAATAAGTTCCATTATCTCCATTTCCCATTTCAGGATTTCACAGTGTCAGAAGACAACAAAAGTTCAAGTTGGATACCAGACAGGAAATATCTTTTCTTAAATGTTGGCCTTGTTTTCTTTCCTAGTGCAAGCTAATTCATCAAACCATATCATATAAAAGCTGCAATTACATCATATATTACTTGGAAAAGAAATAAGAGACCCACAGGAACTAAGACTAAAACAGATAACATAGCAGAAAAACCTGATGACACTTTGGGTCAGTTATAAAACTGGAAAAAAATCCAGTGAAAAATCATTGTTGTAGAAATTTAAAAAATAACTCAAGCAGGCTTGAATTATGTGTCCTGTTAAATTCTGCTTGAAAAGCCAAATGCAGATTGATGAGAACTTACAAGACACTTTTATTTTCTAGCAGGTGGGGTACTGTTGTGATGCTACAGAAATCCCTTGTTGATTTGGCATAATACAGCTTTTATGTTTGTTCTTAAAGAAAACAAAACAAAACACAACAACAACAAACAAAACCAAAACTCTAAAAGTCCCCAAACAAACAAAAAACCCAAAACAAAGCGCACACTGAAATCTAGAGAAGATGCCAAACTGAAGAACTGTCACACAGCAAGGGCATAAGAATAAGAAAAGCATCGTAAATCAATACTGGAAAGATATAAAATAAGATTTAACTGGCAAAGCAGCAGTTTGTACATGTAGAGAAAAAGAAAACAAACCATCAGAAAGTAATGCATGAATAAAAAGTAGTTATTCAGAAAAGGCAGTAAACATATACTGAAATAAAACTGAAAAATCTATATCATTTGCTCCAGCTCCCTTTTATTTGCAAAAGTATGCTAAACCTGGAAAAGTGCTGAAGGCAGACAATAAATTAGGTAAGCTTTATGGAAGCCTACACTATGTGTATGTACAATAACTATCAATAACAGAGGATCTACTGGAAACTATACCACAAATTTAGTGACATATTCATTAGCATCAGTTTAAACCTTTATCATCAAAATCATGTTAGATGCTTCATTCCCTGTATACATGAAATTCCTGTCAAATAATTTTAGGAAAGTAGAAGGAATATAGGATTATGTCAATACGAATTCCAAGCTTCATCTGCTCACACATTACACCATGGACCAAGTTAAGGTGCACTCTCCCTCTCAGATGGAACTGATGAGAAAACACAGACAGGAGAGGTGTGAGGTAGGGGTGGTGTCGTGGAATATCAAGGAATCTGATGCCTTAGTGAACTGATCTAGTTCTAGAAAGCAAGAATTCAAAAGAAAACAACACTTCAAAATAAAGGGTTTACGCTTCCCAACCTACAGTAAATACAGTAATGACAAGAAAACACTTCCATTTTACAAAGTTAAAAGAGACTTCAAGTCTCCCATGAGAAAAAAGAGATGAAACTTGAGAAAGAAAGAGCACAACAAAGCAATGCTATATTGTGTTTTTGAAATGATGCCAGTGAGTGCTAATAGCATGTGAACAGTAGCCCTGGCTATAGCAGGAAAAACAGTAATACATTGTTAGCAGCTTTTCCTCTGGATTATTATTCATAATAATGTCACTGTGAATGTAGGCCAGATTCACTGACAAAATCTACTGGATCAGAAATTACCATCATGAAGAGAGTTACGTCAGGGTAAAAAAAAAGATGATTTGGAATATACTTTTTAATACTTTTTAATTCCTCTTCTATTTCTTTGATTCTTGCAATGGAACTGCACTTCAAAATGAACCACCAGGGCTTGAAAGCAGCTACATCTATACTTGTTCTACACAAAAAGTTGTTCCTAGCAGCAGCATGTTACCTACCACATACAACACCAACAACATGCTCTTGGACAAACAGTTTCTTTCCTTTTTTTTGACACAAAAGCTGGCAGTGCCCTTTCTTCAAGTCATTGAAAACTGATTGGCAGTGGGCCATCACTTCCCCTAGTTTCCAACATACTGAACTGTTTTTACAATCTTCCACTTTTCAAAGGTCACTCTGAACTTAATGCTGAAAAAATCACGAATTTCTAACATAGTGTATGCTAACGCCTTGACTTGATACACTGTATTCTTACTTTAGCATATCTCTAAACTAGAATTAATAGTGCAAATTAAAATGCCTTATTTAATTCAATTTCTTTGATTAGATATTTTAAATATATCCAAATAAATAAATGAATTTTTGTTATCTTAATTTAACATTAGCGAGTAGAACAAATATGTGAATTAAACTTAGATTGACCTTTTAATGGCACTAACATCCAGCTTTTCATACCAATTGCTCAGATACAAGTTTGCACAGCAAGCAGGATATAAAGGAACACAAAAACTCCACTGGTGGCAATTAGCACATTTCTGGCTCACTGAAAATCAGAAATTGCCAATTTTGATCCTAATGCTACAGATGCATCCCCTTTAGCAAGGAATACTGTTCCTTCTTGGAGCAATCCAAATACAAAGAATATTAAGTCTTTAATCATCCTAGATGGTTTTATACATAACAGATTTACACAGAAAAGAAGTGCTGTGTGCTGTTGAACTCAGGTCAGTGCATACCTGCTAGTTAAGATGCTGAAGAGCAAATGTTAGAACAAGGCTATTTAAGGACTTCAAAGCTATCTAAAGAACCTGCGGAATTAATTTCAGCCTTTCTAAAATAATCTTGTTCTTGTTAATTTTTTGTGAAATTGCCTCTTCTAAATGGCTTTATTTTCAAATTTCTAGGCACAGTTATCAGGAAGATTTTAATTTTTTAAACTGAAATACCTAGTTAGGAGTTTACCATGATTCTACTTAATTTTGCTATTTTAAAAGTCAGCAAAAACATGCTGGGTTTGAAGGCATCTTGGGATAAATGGCAGCCTAACCAATCAGTATCAATCTGCTATTTCTACTTGTACATATATTACATTACATTTAAATAAAGCACATAAGTAAACAGATGAAAGGAAATAGGTTTGTAAATACCATGACTGTTGCATCGTGATGTCTCCACAAGTCGGTTGTTTTGGTCATAGCATGCCATGGCCTGGTAGCGATAGCCTTGTCCACATTCCTTGACATCTCCTTGCACCTTCATTCCCAGCAATCCTTCCATCTTACCCTCTGGTAAAATACAGTCTGACCAGTTTCCCACAGGCTGAGCACTGTACTTGTCACACGGGCAAAACTGATTCTCAGTTAGAGGATATAACTGAGAGTTTCTACATTTGTCCTTTTTCTTACTTTTTCCTAGAAAGAAAATATAGTTATTAGCAAGTTTGTATCAGTTTACAGCTTAACTCCCAAAAATTTCATTTAGACTTCTGTGACAACGGCTTGCAACTACACAGATATACCTAATACATTAATCTTTATTAAATTAGGTTATTGACTTGAATTTCTAAAGTAGTGGGTACCACAATTTGCACAAAGGAAATTCCCTTTTAAAAAAGAAGATGTAATTTATATTTTATTTGGATAAAAATGTTTCAGGAGTAAAGTTCAGGAAAAAGTTAGCAATTAAACAAATACACTCTTTTCCTCTTATTTCACCAGCAGTGTGCAGTTCAACCACAAGATTTCTATCTGGATCAAGCTTTTTCAGGTTGAAGGAAGAAGTCAAGATGGAAGTAATATGCATCTTTGCTACACTAGTACCTTCTTTAAAAATGTCAAAATTCTTTAATCACCTGTTACCAGATATTTGTTCATAATTACCATTCTTATCCTCTAATAGAATAAGCTTCTTCTCTGAATTTGTTTCCATTCAGTTCTGTTCTTGTTTTCTTTCCTGAACTGCAGCATAGCCATTCATTCAATTTCCTCTTTCCTTCAAATATATTTCAATCTTCTCTTTGGTAAAGTTTGCTTAGTTTTCCTTTCCATATCAGGCAGTTCATATAAATTAATGTAGTAGTCCTTGCAAAAGTAATGGTTGTTACTAAGTAGCATCTAAGTAGTTGTTACTTAGACATTACTGAAAATTAATATTCTGTAGATTTTCCTTGCTATTCAAATCAAAGGACTGGACATAACTTTCCAGCATTCCTAGTTCTTGTATTTGCTACTGCCTTCATCTAGAATAGAAAACGGGTACCTGGAGAAAAGTTTATCATTCTTTTGACAACACAGCTTCTTACTAAATGTATGCTTCTCCTCTGGAAGTATTTACCAGGAATAATTACAAATTCATTCCAAGTCATTATCAATTATTCTGGGTAAGACATTGCCACAGAGAGTACACCACAGCACATATCACAGAGTTGGCAAGTTTGAAGGGGTAGCTCAAATGAGGACAGGAAGTATCACAAAGTGTTAATAATGTGGTAGGAAAATATGTACTTTCTTGCTCTGTTTTTAAAATAAGGAAAAATACTCTTAATCAGTTTTGCTCCTTTTTTCCTTGTGGAAGCAAACATGACATAAAGCTTACTGGAATTATTAGACAGTCACAGTGAGGCTTCTTGAGGATCATGAATTATTCATTGTCCACTGGTCTTCTGATTTACAGGGGGATGGAGACAGGAATAGGGTTTGGATCCTAGCACATTCTTTCTGAGCCTGCTAATGGGCACCCCCCCCCCTTAGCTAGCTTCCCTCCACCACAGACAATACAGACTAATTGGCAAAGAGTGTTGTGACAGAGGCCAAGCCTCACTCTTGAGGTTTCAATTATAATTTAGAGTATATGGGGTTTTTTCACTTTATGCAGAAGAAAAAATAATTTAAAAAACCCACCAATCAACAGATTAAAAAGAAGTTGAAGAAAAGAAAAAAAAAAAATAAAAGTGGAGCAGTGTCCATTATGTAGAACTAGGACAAGTCTGTGGCAAGGGCATCACTGTTAAATCCTTTTATTTTACTAAGTAAAACCTAAAGAGGCTTTTTGAGACACAAAATAAGACCATTATTACTTATCTCAAGAAAAAAAGCAAAAAATTAAGCAGTGTATTGTCTTGTGTAGTCTGTGGTGCTGGATGTAGACAATGAAAAATGGTAAAAGAAAGAACTGGGAAAGCAAACATTCAGCCAGAGAAAGGACTGGCTTAATCATAAATGTGACATTCAGGTCTGCAGCTAAGTTCAAAAGAGGTAAGCCAAAGATTAAGGCTAAAAATGGTGATGTATAGCAAAATGCTGAAAAACACTCAACTGCCATAGTAATTCTAAATGCACCAAAAAAGCACCATGAGAGAAGAAAACCTGCTTTAGTCGAGACCGGGTGTGGGAAAAGGAGGGCAAGTGAGTTATCTGGGGCAAATGGGGCATGTGATCCTGTTAAGGTGAGATGATTGCTGACTTACCTATCAAAAAGAACCTCACACAAAAGCAAGCAAACAAACAAAAGACCCCAACAACAACAAAAAACACACACAAAACCCCCAAACCCCCAAAACTACTATGTGCACTGTATTTAGAAACAAAAAACCGTATTCTTCTGTGTTCTCCCATCTTCCCTCTTGCCACTTACCCATATCAAGAGTGTCTGACACATGGCACGAGTTTCTATTCCTGGGTATTGTTCCACCAGCAGTATAAAGAGCATGACACTGGATCTGCTTTCTGCCACTATGACAAACACTTGTCCTAAGGGAACCTCTGAAGTCCTCAGGTTTTAAACAAAACATTATCAATATTTAATAAAAGAAGCATTATTTTCCTTGTTACTCTTACCAACAAGAGTGCGTTTTCTCGTCCTGACTCCTCCACAATCTCCATTGCAGGGAGAAAATTTTGACCAGTTGGTGAACTGACAGTCATCCTGGCAGGGAATCTGGCACATCTGTGTTAGGGGTGGTAATGGGCCAGAGAATTTAAGGCACTCACTGATGTCAGCTTGTCCTCCATCTTGTCTACGACAAGTAATTGCTGGAAGCAAAAAGAGATGGAGTCTAATTCACCATTTTTTAAATGAATGTTTCTATTCAGTCAGGGAAAGCCTGCAATATGCTATGAGAAAATCACACTGAAAGCCCAGAACACATATACAATGACCTAATATTTGCTGCCAGTTTTACCTTGAATGAATACATTTGACATTTCTCACTTAAGATTTTGTTGAAAATAATTTATCAGGACTTACCGGGAAAACAAAAATTACTGACAATTGTGAATATTGTAAAGATTGCACCATGTTATCCACACCTGTTATACCACTTTACACATCATTTCTCCTGATATCATTGACACAATCTACAATCTCAGACATTAAAAAACTTGCAATATCATCTTAACTAACTTAATTATAAATTATATTATTAATATAATATAA
>VXBR01007104.1:89382-171154 GCA_013400215.1 Cisticola juncidis | reverse complement strand
TAATTAGTATATTAATATATTATTAATTATAAATTTTTATCAGCAAATTGAATTTTAGGAAAATGGATAGGCTTAAAATTTAGAAGCAGATATGACTTCTGGATACCACTTAACCCTTCACAACGTTATTGCTGCCTGACATTCTTCAGCAATCTTTGGTCTTGAAAAAGGTTTGAAGAGTACAGCGTGTTTCCTAGGGAAGGATCAGCCATTGGGGTAACACTTCATAGAACATGAAAGCCATGTTCTGAATAAAAGCTTCTTACTTAAGGAAAACAAGTTCCTTAAGGAAACATCAGGTCACATGAAAGTAAGGAGCAGGAACATAAGGATTTACAAATAAGAGGGGGGGCAGATTCATTAATATAATCTTCAAGTATCACAGAATGGTTAATGTTAAGGGACCACTGGAGGTCCCTGCTCAAGCAGGGTCCCCTAATGGCACAGAATTGTGCCCAGAAGGCTCTTGAATACTTCAGGGAAGGAGGCTCCACAACTTCTCTGGACAATTTGTTCCAGTCCTCAGTCATCCTCACAGTAAAAAAGCTCTTCCTCATGTTCAGGTGGAACTTTCCGTGCTTCAGTCTCTGCCTGTTGCCTCTTGTCCTAAAACTTGGCACCACCAAGAGAGCCTGGCTCAATCATCTAGACATCCTCCCTTCAAATAGTTATTGAGAGTGATTGAAAGTTATTATTACTTTGATATGACCCCCTCTCAGGCTTCTCAAGGGTGAACAGGTCCAGCTCTCTCAGCCTTTCCTCACAAGACAGATGCTCCAGTCCCTTAATCATCATTGTCACCCTCAGCTGGATCTGCTCCAGGAGTTCCATATCTCTCTTGTACTGAGGAGCCCAGAACTGGATGCCAGGTGCAGCCTCACCAGGGCTGAGGGGAGGGGCAGGATCATCTCCCCCAACCTGCCAGCAATGCTCTTCCTAGTGCACCCCAGGACACCGCTGGCATTTTTGACCACAAAAGGCATCGCTGGCTCATGGAAAGCTCATTGACTACTAGGACCCCACAGCCCTTCTCCACAGAGATGCTCTCCAGGAGGTCTGTCCTGGTGCTCAGGGCTTTTCCTCCCCAGCACAGGACCCTGCACTTGCCATTGTTGAAGATCAGATGGTTCCTCTCTGCCCATCTCTCCTGGATCTCCCTCTCTGAATCCTTCCGAAGGGCTACACAGCCCTCTGGGGTATGAACCACTCATTCCAGTCCTGCATCACCAGCAAACTTGCTAAGGAGGCACTCTACCCCTTCATGAAAGTCAACAGTGCTCTATAATTGTTTCTCAAGTATTTTTCTTAAGCATGGTTGCTTATCTGTTCTAAGCTCAGTAGACCTAACTTTAGTTCCTTCCCCAAAACATCATAAGACTTATTATACAGTAACAAGATAACAAACATCTAGTTCTTTGTTCACACAATAGAATTATATTTATGCCTCTTGGCATCTGACAGCACACAGTAGATGTGGTAGCTTAACTGTAAAATAATTTGGGTCACCTATTGTTGCAGCAGAATTGCATCCAAATATTCTGTATTCATATGAAGGAATATAGCTTTTTTATATTACACTCCATAATTTAAGCATAGCTCTTCCATTGTGCTGACAATAATTGTTTTATTAGAACAAATTGGAAAAAAAAAAACAAGTTCAACTGTTGGAGAAAAGGGGAGTATGAATGCAACACTACAAAAGAGAAAACTTCTATAGGTGGGCAAGAAGAGGGGCAGGTGCCCATCTCTTCTCTCTGGTGACCACTGGAAGGATGTGAGGGAATGGCCTGAGGCTGTGTCAGGGGGCTTTAATTTAGATGTTAGGAAAGGGTTCTTCAGCCAGTTGGGAACTGAAACAGGCTTACCAGGGAAGTGGTCACAGCACCAAGTCTGACAGAGTTCAAAAAGCATTGGGACAACACTCTCAGGCCCTTGGTGTGACTCTTGTGCCTGTCCTGTGCAGGGCCAGGTGTTGACTTCAATGATACTTGCGGGTCCTTTCAATTCAGAATATTCTGTGATTAGATAACTATTTCCTCCAGGAGGAAAAAAGGAAATATAGTTAAGGAAACTTTTTTTTTTCAGATTGCTTTAAGGGAATTGTAATGGTCTAGTGACCTATGATTTCTTAAAAAAGCTTTCTAGTCTGGCAGTCCTAACTAAATTTCTGCCTCATGATGACCTAGGAAGCTGAACTTGATGACCCATGTGTTCTGGTTCAAGTCTGTGTGCCTACTACAACATAACCAAAGGTTCCAAGGGAATTGTTTTTCCACACATTTACCGTAAAACACTGAAAGGGAGGGGTCTGTGTTTTTCCTGAGATACTGAGCAAACAACTTCCCTGATCCTTGACTGCCCTTTGGAGCAGGGCTGCCAGCACTCTTTGTAATAGGCTCAGTACTGCATTAAGTGTGCTTATTGGGGGACTGACCAGCTGCACACTGGCTAATACAATTATTCTGCCAAATCCTGTTAGTATTAGTGTAGTTTACACGAGGAAATATTTTTTCAGATATAATTACAGTGATTCATTGAGAAAAAACAAATATCTAAAAATTGAGAATCCATACTATCGGATTTCTAAGATTACACACGGATTTTGGAAAACACAAGTCAAACTTCTATCTTACAATAGAAGCCTAGGCTACAACTTTGGATTCTTGTGAGATGCTAATAGCACACCTCAATACCCCTAAGGTAAAAACATAGTTCAGACTAGTTTTACCATGTGGAAATTCACAGAAGTCAAACCTAACCAAATCCTCTGTCTTGAGTTTGGCCTTGCTATATGCACTGATCAGCACAACTAATTGCATTATCTTCACTGCATTCTCAGGGAGATACAGGCCACCATTTTTAGCAGTAAAAACTATATCTAGCCAAGGGCTAAAAGACAGTCAACTAATTAGCCAATATCCTTTTATAACTTTCTCCAAAAGTTTAATACTCATTTTACATTCTGCCTCTCCATTTACCCCTTGGATAGGACAATAAATGTTGCCCACCGAAGAATATTCTTTCTTTCTAGCTATATTGACTTTTTCTAAAACCAATATTCATTCTCTCATCTTTCCTTGCTATAAAACATTACTCCATGAGCACATATCCATTATGTCATAAATTTTTTCAGGCTCATATTAATGCATCTAATTTACATCATGCAGACCCAGGTGAAAAGCTCCAGTGAGAATTAATGCTTTGGTTTTTTCCCAGATTAACTGTCAGTTGTACTGTAGTAATCAATCAATCTGTAGAATGAAGAGTTTTCCTTCATTCTCAAGACCTAAATATTTCAGCTTAATAAAAACACAAATTAGAGGACAGTTTGGCATACTAAATCAATTCTCGAATCTTAATTTTCACAGTACCTGTCTGTAACTATTCATGCTACTTCAAGTTGACAAGACCTGGATGATTCACTGTATATTCCATTTTCCTGATGTTATTTTCCAGATTCAGTTATCAATGTGAAAGGTTTATACTCCTTATGACTGCTGAAAAGTGGGTATTTTTCCATTATCAGAAGCTGGGGTTTTGACAACTGTATACATCTGTATACATTCATACACTCTTCTGGCCTGCTAACTGTCTCACTGTTAGAGGAGTTACTTTTTCCACTCACAAGCTAATCTGGACAAATTCATCCTCTGCCTCTTTGATCAATTCCTCTGGTAGTTTAGCAGAGATTGCTGAGATCAATGATTTATTCACTCTACAGAGAAGTGTCTTCAGCTACTCTAAAACTATACCATACCAGGCTAATTATTTTGCTTATACGACCACATTATATTTATTACAGACATTAGTAGTAAGTGGAAAGAGCATGGTTCCTCCATTACTGAATCAAACACCGTAATTATTAAGTGAAAACATAAAACAAGAGTACAGCTAACAGAAAAATCAAATTTAATGTGAAAACCATTCACTTATAAAATTGTTCTGGTATTTAACAACTATTAGCTCCCAGAAGAAAGGTATGAAATAAATAGCAGTCTAAATTTTATAGACATGGGACTTTGATGTAATTAAAACTTTATCGAATAGCATTCTTTCCACCAAGTCCCCACAGGACACTACAGGTTAATATATTTCTTGTTGGCATAATGAAACACTGAGACTGTATTTTAGCAAGTCATGTCATGTGTGAGTTTTTATATAAAAATCTTTCCAGTGCTAGCATCATTAGCATACTTCACTGACATTTCACTGAGGTGTGAGATTCAGTGGCTCCTATACCTAAAAATTCCTTTATAAAAGAAAGTTCTCTGTTGTCCTTTCTTTTGCAACATGCTTGTGATATAATTTTTTTCAACTGTTAAGTATTTTTAACAACAATAATATTCTCTTTCAGTTCTAGAAAACAAGAATTATTTCAGCACACTAACTTCCCTCATACCTTCTATCCATGTTGTCTAAGCTATGATTTCATTTGTGTTTATTTCTTTCTTTGCAGGACACTGCAGTCTAGACAGTGTGACAAAATATTCCTACCACAAAATAGGTTAAGAAGGAGCATATGCCCCCAATATTGTGAAAATACAAGACTGAGTGCTCTTTATGTTCCAAATACTGTAACAATGTATTTCTGCCAAATAAAGTTGTCTGGAGATTGTCTCTCTTTTTTCTGCAAATAAAAAAATAGGTTCTCATGTAAACACTGCTTTTGAGCAGTTATCCAGATTCTTACTTATAATACCTGAAGTTGATCACTGTACTTTGCTAAAATACTGTATTTTGCACTGTGACTAAAGCAATAGAGCACTCTCATCTGTTAAGTCTCAATGACATCAAAACACTAGTTTGTAACTCTACAAAGAGCAGTACTCCATGATTTTGACATCTTCCCTGTGCTTTCAATAAAGGCATGAAACAACCACAACAGCAAAGATCCCTGCCTCCGTAAGCGAAGCCTGGAGAGGGAGGCTGCTGTCCCTGCTTAGCTGTGGAGTGAGAAAAGAGCTTTTGACCCCTGGTTCTGCCTCCAAGCCTCCCCACAGCCTTAACAAGCCTGCAAGGCTCTTTGTATGCCCATGGCCATCCTGGGAAGCTTCCTCACATTCCTCTGTCTTTCAAATAACTACATAGCGAAGAGTAGTGAGAGCTTGACACCAGGTCTTTAATAAAGGCCAATCCCCAGTGACATCAAGCACAGCTATTCAGGTATTTTCTGTTACAACAAGTTACTTTAACTTCTATTTAAATTTACAAATAACCTTCCTCTTTCTATTACAGAATATGCTGACATATTTTGCAATTTTCATCCCATTCCTCCTAAAAAACTCTGAGGGAGATTCATGGTGGCAAGGACTGCAGGCTGTGCATCCTTCTGCAAATCTCTTTTCAGTCCCTGGGATGGCCCTTACCATGTGCACCCATCCATATACATCATGCTGTAATTGAGTTATTGCAGTTTGGGCACTCGAGCTTCTCATCTGCTATGTGCTATGTGCCCTCTCCAATACCATTCGGATGCAGCAGGAGCTACTGGCAAAACAAGTTTTATTAACTTTCTGAGGTTTCCTGTACAATTCAAAATGGATTTGAGATGTATTTCTAAGTTCCTTCATAAGACACTGAAGCTGAGTGACTGATTTAAGATATAAGCATAACATAACGCATACCTGCCTAAGTTGTTCAAAATTTCAAACTTAGTATCTTGGGTTTACTAAACATTTATTCTCTTGTTTGGTTTTTGGCTGGTGGTTGTTGTCTTATTTTTATTTTCTTGGGAGGGGAAGGGGATGTTTTGTATTTGCCACACTGTTCCTCTCTCTCTTGTATTTCAGGTGACACATCAATGTATCTGATAAAATGATCTTGTTAGTTGAGAAACAGCTTATGAAAATAAAGATAAATAAAGATAAATGTTGTTGCAGTCAAATATGGCTTTTCTCTGTATTTTCTTTTCTTGTTAGGTAAGGTCAAGAAGAGGTTTCAAGCTCCTTGCTGATGCACACATATCATCTCCTTTTGAGGGTTTTGAACAAAAGACAAAAGTCTTAAGTTGCTTCAGATCTGCAATACATTCCTGCCCTGCTTAACCACTGTTAACCATTTTATCAGTAGTACAAATTCATTCAATTTTCATTCATCATGGGAGTTCACTACAATTGTTATGAACACCAGCCTTCTTCAAATAAAGTTCATGACTACAGCAATGAATTTGCTGCTCAGCATTAAATGCTATTTCACTGTGCTTAGGATTAACTATAAATACTTGCCCATTATTTACATGAATAGCTAATAAATTAAAAAAAAATACTTCTAAAGAAAATCTTTTTAAAAAACAAAACTCAGAAACCACCAAGCCCTTTTTATTCTTTCTCCTCTGCACTGACCCAAGTAACAATGTTGCGACATTCATTTAACTTGACATGATTTGAAAAAAAACTCTTCATTATACAAGACAAACAGAAACAAAGCTGTCTTTAACAATGAATCACAATTCTAAACTTTATGATTCACTCAAGTATCTCTTTTGCCAAGAAGGACGAAATGTGATAAAAAAGCTGAAGAATGGAAGTGTAAACAGTAAAGCTGTGATATAAAGCAAGGCATGCATATGCTCTAGTTACTCACAGACTCCCAAGATCAGACACCAAAGCAGTCATTTTTAATGTTTTAAAACTTCTAGTTTTTCCATCAGATTTAATTATCTTTCTAACTAAAATATTAACAGTAGCAGACTATTTTGTTCAAAATAACTGGTAATGAACGCACGGTCAGATGTGCTTTTTCCCTGGTGTACGTTCCTATACTTTCTCATTTACCACATTTGCTGATAATCTGTGTTACAGTGTTTGTGCATGGCAAATCAGATCATAAATAGGACAAGCTGATAGCAATGGCAACATCCTCTTGCACTGAAAAAGAGGAACTCAGAACTCTTTCCACATAGAAGAATGGAATTACTTGATCTACTGAGTATCAACACAAAATTAAAGGGCAATGTATGGGAAACCAAATGGCAGAGATTACTTCCATAAGATTATTATTTTGCTTTGTCATCAAAAGCAAATTCACACAAACAGATGGATGAATGTGTGATTTCTGCATTCATGAGCACCAGAAACTTGAAAGAGGACTACTTCTCAACTAGAAAAGAAGTGCTGCTACGTCAACAATTTTCACAGTATGGCCGATATTTGCATAGAATTCACCAACAAACAGTTAATGACCAAAGTATCTATTTTACAGTAGCAACCATAAATGCAACACCAGAATGTTGTACCAAATGGATTTCATATTTCAGTGTTTAGCTTTTTGTGATTTTGGGGTGGATAAAAGTAGTTGCACACTAGTAGCTCAGTCTTTTCTGTATCTACATCACAAAATAACCATTAAAGAAATTATTTATAGAACAAAATTTTTTAGTAACGTTATTATGCAAAGTTTTCCACAGCCTGTAGAAATTTTATTTAGAAGTACCCAAATTCTTGGAGTACCCAAGAATTCACTGGAAGAGGAGATAAAACCTCTCTGGAGTCTTCCTTCAGGAACTGGTGAAATCTGTCCAGGGCAGAGCTCTCTCAGGCAGATGTTTGCTTTCAGGTCAACCTCCCTTCAGTGAGCACCTTGCACGAAATCAACTCTTGTGCAGAGGACCAAACAAAACAATGTGTATCACTAAAAATTCATAGCTATTTTGATGGCAGAATTTGAAAGATAAGTGGGGCTAGGGAATCTGTTGATGCCCTGTGTCGGAGATAAATTATATTATTACATAAACCACACTATTCATATTCAAAATGCATTTTTCTGAGGTGTGAATTAAAAAACTTTAGCTAATAATCTATAGAATTAGAGAAGAAATTTTATGTTTTCCAAAGTGAAATTTACTTTTGTGCAAAAATTCAGCTTGTACTTCCAAGTCATATTCATTGTAAAAGGAAAACATTTTACTTGTGTCAGTCTAAGGAAAAGCTACACTGCTGTGTTTAGCTCCCACAGATTATCAGTTTATATTACTGAGTACAAAAGGTATGGTCAACACATTGTGAGGTATTGCAACACTGAGACATGATACATAATAGACATGAGTTGGAAACTCACATTTCATGTTAATTTATATCACTTACATAAATGGGAAAAATAGTCAGCGAAACCCCCCCGTCTTTAATGCCTATTACTTTCACCTCTGCAACAACCTAAACAATATTTAGATTCATATTTTGATATCTGGACTGAAGTACAAATAACCTTTCATTTTCCAACTTGAATAGTTTGCTCTGTGAATTCTACAATGGAAATTATGCAAGGGATAGACTTGACAAAAAGCAGTAGTAAACAAAAACCTTAATTTTTAACAATTGATCTCAGAAAAAATCACAGAATTCTATCACAAACACCAGCTTTCTTCAGGCTTAACTGCTCCAGGGATTCCTAATTAAGGATTACTCATCCTACCACTTGACCACATTACACTAGAGAGCTGCTTCCATTTTATCTGCTTGTGGGAACAAGATTACTTCTTGGATATATCATCTTTCATGAGACTGAACTCCATGCAGTACCAAAGGGAAATTCTGCCAGTCTGTTCTAACAGATTTGAAAACTAAATGGCCCATAATTTCAAAATCATGTATATATGTGTGCCCTGTACATGATTGGAATTACATTTAAGAAAATAAAAAGAAACTCTCATTACATTAAAGAGAAATAAAATCCAATCTGCATGCACTATTATTAACTGTCTTTCTTTATTAACTGGCTTTGAGACAAAGTCAGGAGATTTCAGTACTGCTATGCAAGCACAGAAGACAACACTTCTTACAATCTGAATTCCTACCATCAGATAGCAAAA
Source organism: Cisticola juncidis (assembly GCA_013400215.1). Taxonomy (NCBI): domain Eukaryota; kingdom Metazoa; phylum Chordata; class Aves; order Passeriformes; family Cisticolidae; genus Cisticola; species Cisticola juncidis. The sequence continues at coordinate 162,348 of VXBR01007104.1, read as the reverse complement.
AGACATCAAAGACAGAAATCTTATTTTCTCAGTGTGTAATCTGAATGTATCTTCCAGAGTTGCTAGAAATAGATTCCATTGTGATAGACCTTTGAGAGAATTACCACAGCCAGAAGTCTTTTGTATTAGCAGGCAATGCCTTAAGGTTTCATTCTGTGGTAAGCTCTAAATTGATCTCCTGTGACACTTTCTAAGTAAGTGGTAGGAGCTACTTGCTTAAGATTTACTCCCTAACTTTTTAAGTATACCATGACCTCCTTTAACAGTGCAAGGAAGTTAATGACCTGAACATTTCACTTCTGCAGTTAGCAGTGTCCTTCCTCGGCAATGGCACAATCTGCTGAGCCAATAGTGCTTTAACAAATAGAAGTTTGCACTCAGAAACAACAAAGGAGAAAAACCTTCCTGGAATTCAAGGTTGACCAGTAGTTCAAAGCAATTCAATTACTGTAACACAGTAAATAGGAACTGCATTTTCCTATTGAATGTATTTAATGTACCTCAAAAGCTCTTACCCTGGCTATATTTAAGAGTCACACACACACAATTCTGTTAAAGCCACAAAATTCTCTATGAGGACTGGTGACAGCAGAGCTGGATTTGGATGTAAAAATTATTTGCTATTTAATGAAAATGGTGCAAAAATACCTGTTTCATTGGGCTCAGAGGGTCAGTGGTTTAGAAGCCTTAACCAGCAGCTGGTTAAAATTGTTTCACCTCAGTGGTTAATTCCAGGCACAGCTCTGTTTAGTCTCTTTAACAATCTGTACAGAAAGCATGCTCAGCAAGTTTGAGGACAATGGCTGTTTGAGCAGTCAGTACCTCCCTGGAAGGACTCCCATTCAAAGGACCTTGACAGCCTGGACTGGCACTGAACATTAACAGTGTAAATGCAAAGTCTTGCATCTCTCATGCTCCCATTGTTCTCTGTAACTACCTTAATTTGAGAGTATAGAGAAGAAACAGCCAAAATGTTCTCAGAGATAGTGAAAGGATAAGGGGTCACACACACAAATTGCACTAGGGAGCAAGTTCCAGATGAGGCTTTAGGATTTCCACACTGGTAGACACTCAAAACATACTGAGACACGGCCCTGAGCACTTTCAGCATTTTCCTTTGCCAATTCAAATAAAGAGAGATTAAATCAATCTTAGGTTACAAGGACTAAAATGTAAGGCATTTCCCACACCAGTGCATCCATGGATTTCTGGGGAATAAATGACAGAAACAAAGGGTCTAACCTCTTGCCTGTAGCCCAGGTCCACAAGTCTCCTGTGCTCCCGGACTGTCCTGGCGCACGTACCATGGCACCAGCTGGCACCTGCGCCATTTGTGCGTCTTCCACCTGAAATGAGAGGGGGAGCAATCCAGCTGAACCTCACAGCCATCAAACCTCAGGCAGCACAAGTCCTAGATAGTGTTACAAATCACCACAAGCTGTTGCTTATTTTTACTAAATGGTCACAGGCAATTCACAGAAGAACCAGTAATAGTACCATAAACTTATCCCTGTTCTGTTAACTTTTAGTCTTCTTTCAGGATGAGGCCACTAAGAACACATGGAAGAAATGAGGAAGCAAAGGCAGAAAGAAAAAAGGAGAAATATGAAACAGAAAAGAAAGATAGCTGCAGGAAAGTATTGGGACAGTGGGCTTCAGTGATAGCAAAGGTGCCTCAGGAAATTACTGGGATCTTGGGTTGCTGAGTAGCAACACCTTACAAATGTGGAGCCAGCCAACAAAACCGCCACAATGGGTCCACCATATCAAAAATAATACACAGACAAAAAGAACTTACAGAACACCACCAATAACAAGTACAATATTGCACTGCCTAAATTATTCCATCATTAATATAAACTGTTATGAAACTTTTACAAAGTTCCCTGGCAGTGGTGCAGAATACCCCAGCCCTCAAATATAACAAATCCAGGGAAGTCTGTTTGTTGTCGCAACTCTAAAAGAATCCACAGTTGTCCACAGCTCCAGCAATCAGCAGTTTGCATGTTTTAAACTATTTCAATGGTTTGGCACCTCGAGTTTCATTGTAACCTGCCTCTATGGGACAGCAACTAACTAAGGCATGAGCCAGCAGAGTGTGAGTCCATCTGTCACAGCATGTGTGCAGGTCAAAAAGATGCTAAAGGAAAATATGGAACATGTGTTTAGTATTACTTCGTGTCATGAAATATAAATCATCTACCACTCTCTACCTCTTCTTTCTTATGCTCAGCGCATTATCATGCAGCTCAGATAATGAAGATACTAAAGAGATGAGGGGCAGCCAGCATTTTAAAAGATAAAACTCTGAATTTCATTTTGACCATAAAAAGTTCTTGAGCTCTATTTGTCTGGTGTTTAAAGTACTGATTCTGGTAGCTTCCCAATGCTCTTTTCAATCTTTTAGTTGCCTAGAGTGTGATCTCCTAATGAATTTGCAATAATAATTCTTATGAGATGATGAAAGCAACACATTTCTTTAATCTGAATTTCTTTTTATTAAACTAAGCTTAAAATCTATTTGTACCTCTGCAACAGATAGTAATTTCATAGTAATTATTATTCATTGAAAAAATATTATTTTGTCAAGTAAATCTAACTGCGGCATCAGAATTTTCTAAACTTTGTCTCCATCAACAACAACATCTTGCTGCATGTCTAGACCTTCCCACACACTCAGACAGACATTACAGAACTACCCAAACATTTTCTTGAGCAAAAATAGTTCCACCTTCTGGAATAATGCTCAACATTCAGTGGGGAAGATCAGGGCAATGCAGAGGACACAGGGCATATGGGGGTATTTTCAGCTCTGGACAGTCTCAGGACTTACAGGGATAGAAAAAAGAAAGATATAGTAGGTTAAACAGTGTGGCACCAGAAATCTGCTCTCCTAAACATACAAGCTTGCAGTTCAGCACTTTGGATATTTTAGAAAGATTTGCTTTACATGTTATAACATCAAAACAGGTTCTAGGAAAAATTTATTCTGGAAAGTAATTCTTAGTCATTGCAATGCACTTGCCAAGGAACTGCAACAAAATGAACCAGTGATAACCTATGGGCCAAACTGAGTCTACATATCTGTTGTGAAACCTTGATTCAGATGTGTATCCTTATTTTTCTAAATGGTACATGTTAGAAAAACAGCTACTGCTAAGAAATGGAATTCAGCGAGCCCTAGAGGTAGTACAAGTTTAAATATCATGTCTGAGCTGTTTCTGGTTGATTGTCTCACATACCTGTAGCTATGGCAGACAGGAGAAGCTTCACATTCCCTCTCCTCAAACAAAGAGTCTGGGCACTCCCGACCACCATTGGCAGGGAGCTGGATGATGACTCGGTGACGGGACTGCTTCCTTACTGTGACACCCCCTGCAAAGAGTAGAATAGCTAGTTTCTACTGCTGCTACTTAAAGTTGAAACTAATTAGGATGAAAACATGGGTTTTGAACAAATTGCCACAATATTGGCATGCTATTTTGCCCATAAGCAGAAAAATTAAGTCTAATAGAAAAAACATTTCAGCTCGTGGCCAGGAAGCAGAACTAAACAGAAAGCAATACCAGCAATATTGAATAAATGAAAAGACAGCTGAAATGAGTAAACAGTTCAAGAGAACAAAAATTAAACCAGCTCAATTTGCTGCTACACTTTACAGTTTGAAGGTGTAAGCTTGCCCTCATCATTTGCATGTAAAACCAGACACAGGAATTCCACTCTAGAATTCCTTTACAGTTTGCAGTTTTTAATTATTATAGCCATCCATTATTAATGATAAACAGTAAATAGTTCCTGTAGGAATTTTGATTTCAGTCATCTTCAGGTATCAGTTCCTCAGGCAGAAAATTAAGAGAAAAGCTACAGATCTGTATTAGTTCCACAGCAATGCCTATGTTAGGTAAAAATCTTGGAGGGTTTTTATTTTTTTTCACAGAGAGCAGTAGAGCAGACATTTGGCTGACTGGGCTGATATCAGCTTTGGGTGGGTTATTACAGCAGCTGCAGCCTGTCTGATCCCAGAAGCGTGCTGGACCACGGCCAAGCAATCGTAATTAGGAGTGAGCAGCAGGAGAATCCCGGCGGTGGCTCTCCACCACCTGGCCACTCCTCAGCACAGAGGAAACCCTTCACTCCCCAGTCAAACAGCTCCAGGAGATGCCAGGAGCTGGCACAAGGGGCAGGACAGACATGCAGCCCAGCAAAGCTGCTGACCTGCTTGCTGGCACAAATGGGTAAACCCCATTAAATAAAATTTTTTTAGTAGTATAAAGAGATTTTCACTCACTGAATAGAAAAAACACCTGTAGTTTCACAAATATACCATTTTATAGAAGCCTGCACCACAGCTTGTGGTAAATATTTGTGAAGATATGCTCATTGCATCAAGACCTTTCTTAAAACCCACAGAAATGGGAACAGAAAAGGATGGCATTTTCGCCCAATATGAGCTCCTCCAACAAAAATATTTCAGAAAGACCAATTAATACTGCTGCAAAATAACACATATATAAAAATGGATATCTATTTCATAGATTCAGATTTAATGGATTCCATTTTCTGCTCTTTTTCAAAAGTTATTAATTTAGTCTCCCTCACCCCTTTTTTCACTTGTTAGAATGAATGCACCAAACACTGATAGGAATTACTGCAAAATGCCTTTGTGCTTGTGTCCTTTACCGAGCATAAAGGATTGGCCGTGACAGCCCAAGTCTGTATGTTTGCTGTAACTACATCTTTTACATCCTGACTATGTGGTAGCTATGAGCAATCACCATGTCCCACACAGGGATTAGCACCTTGTGGAACAGGGAGTATTACAGAGTCTGTCTGTAACAGTACATATTATAAAAATGCCACACGTTAAGCTTAAGAAGAGAAGAAAAAGCATAAAATGTGGCTAATATTTAGCCTGTCATCACATTAAATTCATGTGTGATTTCAATGTAATAAAAATTCAGGGGAGACCTACACTGTTTTAAAGAGCTTTCCCAAGTGTATTAAAATGGTGTTGAATTTTATGTGTAATTCAGACCATTTACATCCCTGTAAAGTCTGTTGATTTTTATTAACTCTCCTTCAATTTTCCTTGGAGTAGAAGCAGCCAGACAAAATTATATACAACTGTATATCTACTTAGCTACATACTTATCTCCTTGTATACAAAAACTTAGGTTTTTCTTATAAGCAAACAGCATAAACCTTTGTAAAACCAAAATCTGTCCATTTTATAATCTGACAAAATAATAACCTTGTATAAGTGTTGATGTTGATATGATAAGCTGATGATAAGAGCTATGTGACTACCCCATAAGTAGTTATCTCTTTATCAGTGAAAGAAGAAAATGGGAATTTGTAATATTAGGCAAACTGTGGGGGAAAAAATCCAAACAGATGTATATAGAAAATGGATTGAAATAACTGTTCTTTTTAGCAAAAACTCTATGTCCAAAATTACCTTCTTGACATGAAGAAGGACACGGTGTCCAGTCACTGAATGGAGTCACAATACAGTCCTTCCTACAGGGCAGCAGACAAGGTCTCACAGTTTCAGGTCGAAGGCTTTCAGGGCATCTAACAAAAAAATTACAAAGAGGCATTATCAAATAAACAATCACTCTGCAATGAAGTAGTGAATCATGTGAGGTACTGAATGCCTGCAGGCACACGAGGACAGTGCTTGTTGCCCAGAATTCACCAGGATGGAGCACACATATAAAAACTAGTAGCAATTAAATACATGTGCTGAAAGCAAGCCAAATCTGGTGTGTTCTGCACCTCAGGATTTAAATAATCATCATCCCTCACTCACCATGCTAGACTCTGTATTTTCAGGGTAATTTTCAATCTTTCACATTATTATGAAGAAAAGCCATCTCATTTAGTTTAGTACAATACGTTTTCAGGTCTCATCATTTTATCATAAATGTAAACTCTGGAAGGAGGTATATTTAAAATAAATAACGTTACTAACCCAGGAACAAATAGGTATAAGCTGACTGTGACTATAAGAGAAACAAGAAAAGGATTTAAAACTGCCAGATCAATGAGACTGAGAAAGATTGTGAGAAAAGGCAGAAAACCTTACTTGTTTTAGGAAGAGACTTGATCAGCATATAAAAAGGATTATTGGAGTGCCACATATGGGACTCATTACCCAGGTCATTTTCCCCATTCTGTGGGGATTCTGTCTTTTTTTCATCAAGGAAAACAACTCTTTACGCCACAATACTTGTTTCAGAATGATACAATAACTCTCGCAGAAGTACTGAAAATATTTAAATAATTTCGAAATTACTACTGCTCCAGAAATATACAGACTTTTGACTGTCTGAAGAATATGCAAACATGTTAGAAAAACATCACATCCATATTTGGGAGCTTTTGGATCATTACAGAAGAACATTACTATGACTAGCTTTTCCTCATTTCAGTGCCGGGCAACTGAGAATAGAGAGGTGGGAGAGGCAAGTCTAATGGTAAAATATCAAGAAAATCTAATCTCCATGGTCAGCAGAGAGCTGTGCCTGTGCAATGTGAGGAGGACAAAAGCTGATGTTCAGCTTTACAGAAACATACCCTTCAACAACAATACTTGCTTGTGCTTTCCATCAGTTATCTCTGCCTATTCCTGTCAATTCACATATTCTTCTCAGTATATGATCAATTACCATGAACCAGCACCAATTCCTTGGCGCACTCTTAAAATGGGATCTCTGCCCTGTCTCTCTTCTCCCCTTCCACCAACGTGGCAAAACAAGAAATAATATAGCTATAGCAACACGAATCTCTTTCACTTCTCTGTAAGTTCTCGCTACAAATTTAAGTCAACTTGTGCCTTGGTTCTATGTGATTCATAAAATGAGATTCTATATGCAAGGGTGTATTTAGATATGATCAGATAGACTTTAAAAAACCCTCTGCTACCAATCACAACATTAACAATATTGTCAGAAATTTTTTTAAGGTTAAAATAAAAAATGTTTCTGAAAAGCATTGAACATTGGCTTGCTAATGGCTTTTCTTGCACTGGATTTTCCCTTTAAAAACAGGAGAAATTATAAGTGTACAAAACAGTCTAAAATATACACATTCATCATTTCACTGAGAGCTTCATCTTTCAGGAGCACTAAATACTACAATTTCTCTTCAGATACTTAGGCAAGGCAATTAGTTCAATTAGAACACCATTTCTATGCTTTATATTGTTTGCATTTACTATACATGGCTTAAAACAAAGTATTGATTTTTTTGCAGTCCTTACTCAAGGTCAAATTAAACAGAAAAGATACATGCCGGAGTCTGTAACTTGTGAGGCAGATAAGTCCAATAATATTGATTGTATCATACCACAGTAATCCTTTTTATTAAGGGGAGTTTAAAACAAGGTTCCTATTTACATTTTCATGTTAAATGTCTGGGTCTTTAAAAATGATTCAGTGATTTTGATGTGACAATTTGAAGGACCAAGCAAGACCTTTTTTCATTTCACCTGATTCATTTATGAAAGAATAAAACAGTCCTCCTCCCAGAATTTAACATCAAATCAAAGGTAGAGGCATTTACAGTAGATTTAAAAAGGATGATAAATCATTAGAGGTTTGTGGGGTTTATATGTAAATGTACCAAACAAAAGATAATGGTATCATGACTAAATAGAACAGCAACTTAATACAGATACACAACAATTTAGATTACTGAATGTGCAGATATTACTCCCTACATTTCCATTTAAAGTAAATTAGGCTTAAATCTACTGCAGAATAAAACAGCTAATGGCAGGCATCAAGCAAATATTTTGTGTGAAAATAGCTGCCTCATGAACTTTCTAAATGACCTCTGCCATCAGTTCTTAGAGTTTTGAATCTGTTCTGAGTGGGGTATATTTACAGACTGCCAATCCCTACAAAGATATTATCAAATGCATTTTACTAGCAGCTAATCTGTATTTAACCCTGGTCACACATTAAACTGTAAAACCAAATCATTGGGCCAAAAGAATAACTTAAAAAAACTGCACAAATGGGAAAAAAATCACAAAGTTTGTGAAGCTAATGTTCAAATGAACATTTCAAATTAATGTCATGTCTGTTTCCACTATGTTACACGTTTTTGGTGTTTTAGACCAAAAGAAGAGAAGAGCTTTACTGTATTTAAGACTCATATCACTATTTTTGAGTGGGGCTGCACTAATCCATACACTGTGCTGCTTGTTTGGAGGCAACACAAGGATCTTGGAAATGGTGCTGCTCTCTCTGAGTTCTGTGGCTGAGGGCATTCTAACCTTATCTCTCTTGCCAGACTGTCCCCTTTCAGATGCTAATCTTACCCCCCTTCTTCCAAACGGGGATCTCAGGGCGAGTGGGCTCCAGTCCGTCCCTGCCGCTCCTACTCCGCTCCCGCCCTACCCCCCCGGGATCACCGCGGCTCCCGACACCGACTTAAGCTAGCCTCAAAAAGAAAAACAATACCTGGCGCGTTACAACACTGCTCTGCATGTCACACACAGACTCCAAGAATTTTATTGTGACTCAACCCGATGGTGGCAAGGAACCAAATGGATTTAGTCAGCTGTCAGCAGAATTTACCACTGTAAATACCACCCATTAAAATCCATAGTGAGGAAGGTATTATCTAGTCTTCCTGTTGTGACAGTTTTGCATTTTTAGAAGATGATATGTTCCTGCATGAGAACACAAAGAAGAGGATCTATTCGCCTTTGCAAGCAGTCATTGGTGACAAAAATACAAAGCAGTGAAATCCAAACCTAATTACGGCACTAAGATATTTTTGAAGATCTTTACTTTTTTGGGCCTACTTGTCCCACGTTGACTCTGACACAGATGACCTTCCTTGTCTGCATGCCCACAGAGCAGGTGGCCTCCCTGTTCCAGCTGGCAGAGGAGTTGAAAGCAGAGACAGACGTGTCCTCTATGCACTGTCCCCACGGGCCGGTCTGCCAGTGATAGACGGTGCAGGAGTGCTCGTTACAGCTGCGCGTCTCCTGCAGGGCACTGCTGTTCGGGCACTGCACTCCTCCTGCAACACCAAAAGAGGGAAAAAGAACATTCACTGCAAGGAGATTTTTTTTTTTTTAATCAGAAAAACCACATACCTCAAACCCACTCTGAATTTTTTTTTCATATATATACTCAGTTTGATTACATGAAAGAAATGGTGTTGCTTTTTCTTCTTCTTCATATGCCCAATATGGACTTTGACAAATTTTGGTCAACAAGCCACACAGAACAGACAGTTTATAGACAGTATGTAAGTCTTTACCAAAAGGATAACAACATAATCCTAACTTTTATAACATACTAATGTGCTTGGAGTAATCTATAGGTTATTCTTTAGGTGTCTTCAAGAAGAGACTGCAAGAGATCACATAAGGACGTATGAAAGATCTAGGCAGAAAAAATGGTTAATTATTCTAGTTATGAATGTGTAAAGACTACTGTTTCTGTCTTATTCACAGATCAATTAAAAAGATTTTTGGAGCTCTTGTCCAGCTCCTAGTGGATATTTATCCATGTTGTGTGAACCAAAAAGGATGGCACAGCTGGCAATTTCAGGTCCAGATTAGGATAACAAAGCCTATTGCAGTTTATGATTCAATATATGTCAATATATTAATATGTCAATAACTGTGAAGAGCTCAGGTGATGCTATCTTTGTTGTGTTTGGTTTCAGATAATATGGTCACTTTATTAAAGCACTTCAAAACTACTTTGGCCTCCCAGTCCTCCAGGAGCAATGAAGAGTTCTTTCCTGCCAGAGCTGATCACAGGCTATTGGATGTCCAGCCCTGGGGGCAGACATCACATCTGCTAAACATCTGCTGTTATTAAGCACACAGAATCCAGCTTTGAGGTTCTGGCCTACAAGGAACAACAGGATTCCTATCCCCAACTGATAGAAAAGCAGCAAAAAGTCTAAGCAGCATTCTAGCCTCTCCTAAAAGACAAGAAAAGTAAGAAAGACTTGAAAGAGAAGATTTTTATTAATTAATAAGTTTAAAACTTAGTCTCAACTTTTCTCGAGAAACAAAAATGCAAGCTCACACCAAATGCATGTTGTAGAGTATATTACTCTTTATATTTCAGCACTGAACTTCAGGTTGACTGCTCTACAGATGTGCAGGAAGCAAGGGGCTTTAAGCCTTAAGGGACTGATGAAATTAAACAAAAAAAATAAATATATTCAAAGAAACAATGGATTTTTCAAATAATTCAACACAAGAAAGTCAAGTAACCACTACAAAAATACTTTACACCCTAAGTTGTTCTGCATGGTCTAGATCTGCAGCAAACAGGAGAAGAGGTTAATTCTAATGAAAATACAAGATAAAATCATAATTCTCAATTTATTTCTCTAGGAATATTTTTAATTTCTGGCTTCTTTCTAAAAATATTGATTTAATCAAGCAGCATCAAACATCATATTAGTTGAGATGTCATGCCACAGACTAGCTAATCTTAAATTTAAAAAACGGGATTAGAAAAACCTACAAATATGTGAATATAATTAAAGAATAACTTGATTTTTTTTTTTTTTTGGTTCAAAATGGATGCAACTCAAGTCTATCAGAATCGCTTCAAATATATGTCAATGTACAGAGAATAAAAACAAAATGCCAGATGCATTTTCTTAAAAAAAGTTTTAAAAAAGGTAAGATTATGATTATGTAATAAGTTTGATAAAGTTATCTAATCATCATCATTCAAGAAAAAAAAACAGCAAACATCAGCAGATAGAAATGCAAGCAAGTAAAATAGTAAAGTGAGTGTATTTTGAACAGGAAAAATTTGTAAAATCACAAATTATTTGTCATGGAAAAGCAAACTGATCCATATGAGGAGTCTAGACCCTCCATTAAAAGGTTTAAATAAGGAAAATTTAAGAGATATTGGGAGGGTTAGTAAATTATTTATTTTCATCTGATGTTAGCTCAAGATAAAACACAAGAGAAATATTTAATGAAATTTAAAAATTAAAGGGGGTGTATGTGGGGAAAAATATTTTCTCAGAATTGAACACCACTGACTACAGAATCCAGAGACATTTGAAAATAAAGTAACAGCTTCAGTTCAGTTTCAACAGCTATGCAAGAATACATATTCAGAAAAAAAATGAGACTGACATTCATTTGTAAATGAAAAACCTTGGGGCATGAATGTCTCCAGCTCAGTGGGAATCCAGTTCTGTTCAGATTAAACCAGGAGTTAAAAAAAAACCATGCAAAGACAGAACAAAATGTGGAAATAATACTACTAAAATAAAAATCAATGTGCCATTCTCTCCAGGAAAACAGAATTCTCTTGTGCTTCCTCAGATTTAACTAGGTACAGAAAATGCAGAAGGGGTTGGAAAACTGGCAGTTAGAGATGACCTTTACAACATCTGTGTAGGGGTAACTTTATGAGCATATCCCCAGTAGAGGACAGGTTTGACAGGAACATGAAAGTTAATGAGTATCACAGAAAAAAAAACCAAAACATAATTTTGATTTAATCAGAATATAAGAAAAAAGGATATACAATAATAAACACTTCCTTTAATAATAAATTATAAGATGACAATAAATAACTGCTTAGCAGTAGTAAAAATCATAATTTTAAGCATAAAAAACACAGTTGGGACAGAAGCATTTAGTTTTGGTTTTGGATTTTTAAGCAAAGTAAACTTTGAAGTGAAAGACTAGCTTTGCATAGGGATTTGCATATTGCTTATAAAATAGCTGACAGAATCGTCATACACTGAAATTGCTTTTCTACCTGATTAGGAGCTGATAATGGGTTCAATACTTTGCTCTAGGATATTTAATGATAGGATATTATAAATCTTTTCTAGTGACATTGACTTGATAATTTTCAAATTTAAAAATGTTAAACATTTTTAAAACATTGAGGATCATTTTAATTAATCATTCTGATATCACTTGTTTTTGCAAATGCATATAGTTTTATAAATGCATTTCAAAACAGTTGGAATAATCTTGAAGTTTGAGAAAACAGATGTGACTGAAATGCTTCTTGTATTCTAGTGAGTGAAATGGGTGTTACACATTTCTTTGCTGTAGGCACTTCCTAAGGTAGCTCCACTTCCTGAAGACAGACACAGTCAGAACCAAGACTGTTCCTGTTCTGCAGACATTGATGCTCCCTCCCCTGGTTTATATCAGTTACACAAACCAAGCAGACCTGTCCAAAATACACTACAGGTCAGGATGCAGAGCAGACCCACGGTAAATGTGAGGTCTGTCCTCAAGTTTTTCCAGGATAGAATAAGAACCCCTGACCCCTCACTACAGTCAGCAGCCTGAGCTGATGGGCTCCAGAGCAAAAGGAGCACAATAACACACCCTGCCCTGGCTCACCTTTCTCACACAGGTTTCAGGTCACTTAGTGACTCTTGTCTGAAAATTCAGGTTGCACAGTTACAAAACTGGAGGGTTTTTTATTCCTGTTTCATGAAACCCCTCATGTTCTCCAAAACTTATTCTTTTGTGAAAGAGCAATTTGCTGCTGAAACAATTATTCAATTCTGTGCTTTCAGATTTAATTACCAAGCACTGTTATGTCAAGCCAGGAAAGTACAAAAATTAAAAACAAAATCAATAAGTGTGGGAAGAGTAAACATATTAAAAAACTCTAAGCATAACTTCTTGTTTTCAACTATGAAGTTAAACTGTACTGGAATTTAACAGGAATAAAATTTTAAAGCATATCAAAAATAATTTGAGTATTGAGAAGAAACTTCTTTGATCCAGCTATTTCATATGTATTCAATAAATCGTTCTTGCAGACAGATGAGAATTAAGAGTTGCTGGTCTGTCAAACAATATCTGATGAGATGGACAACTGATATTCTGTACTATCTAACGGTGATGTTCAGTAGTCTGTGCTATATGGTCATGCCAAATAGTCCTTCTGACATTGCACTTTGCTAATCTATGAGCATGTAATACCCATACTAAAAACTGTCATGCATATGCATCCCTGCCCTAAGAGAATAATAAAAACCCCTTTCCTTTCACTCTCATTTTAATAAATAAGCTTTTAAGTCATCTTAGATTCCTCTTTGCATTCAACTTTTGTTTTTTTGGTTTAGGTTTATGTTTTTGGGGGAGGTGGGGTGTTAAATCTTCACTTTTCCAAAATTGATTTTATTGATAAAACTTTGGATGTATCCACAACATTAGTGTCATGCCGTTTTGCACCAATTTGCCACTGTCACTCCATGGCAATGTATAATCAATAACAGAATCAATCAATATATTTATTATTTATTGAAAAACCAAGATTCATTTGTACTTTTTAGTCTCAGGTCCAGTAGTAATGTGAAACAGTCTTAGTGCTCACTACTAATTATATAAGATCTATTGTAAGCAGGGAATAAAAAAAAGAACAGAAATATTAAACAGAATATAAACCAAAAGTAGACACACCCTGCATTCAAGAGATTGGCTGAGCTGCACATGACACCTTACTTAGATTTATGCAGAACAACTTTATGATGTACCAGGTAACATCACTATGTCCTTTGCTGTCATTTTATATTTTGAGACAGTGACTTTTCTGAGCTTCTTACTGTACCATGAAGATATATTTGACAGTGACACAAATGAGCTAACACTATAGGCAGTCTCACAGACAGGCAAATTTATGAATCGCTTTGTCTTTCAAACCTTCAAGCTGATGACAATGATCTCAGAAAAAATATCAAAAATGGTTATTGTGACACTCATTTCCACATGGAGTCATCTCACAAAGCACAGTCAGTCTTTATCTTGTGAAGAGACTCCTTTCTCTGCCCTGGATGCTAATAAATAAGCCCACCACAGATGTGCATGACCACACCATGCTCGAGGCTCTGCAGGTGTGGTTTGACCACACAAAAAGGGTCTTGTTTGGAATGAGGAAAAGATGATAAGAGGGTGTACAACTGAGGTCAGCTCCTGGCTCAAGCAGAAATCAGTGTGGTGCTGGAGGGGCAGTCAGCATCCCAGAGCTCATTAGAAAACTGTCACCGTTATAATTTATACATGTCTCATATCTGTTGTAATTTACATGTGGCTTATATTTTTCCTGTGAACCTATTCTTTACACTGAGGAATTATTACAATATTCTATTCTAAATTATTAAAAAAATTAGATTGTGGTTGTTTTGGCCAGTCATGTTAACTTCCAGCTAGACTAGTAAAAATACCGTAAGCCTTGCAAGGTTCTTTCACTTATTTATATACTTTCATTCTCTAGAGTTTGTACAGAGTGCAAAGGAGCACAGTATTGAAGAGATCTGATCAAGGTGAGAGTGCAGTCCTGGGTAAGCTGGGTAGACTTCCCAGCTTGTATCCTTAAAAAAAGCACAGAATAACCTCCTCTGAAAGAGTGGGAAAGAAACCAGGGTTTGAGCAAAACTGAAGCACTACAACACCCAGGCAATGAGTTAGCTTTCTCAGCCTTACTTTAGGGATTTCTTCACTGCAGCCTCTGTAGTTTGAGATCTGTCGGCTTTGTGACCACTCTTTGCTGATTCTGATCACTGCACAGCAAACATTAATGAAATTCACATGCCCAAAATCCAGGTGATGCTGAACAGCTTTGCTGCATCTGCAGCCTTGTAAATTAATCTAGGCTGTATTAACTATAAAAGCAGGAAAATGAGTACTTTTTAAGATTAAGCATAAGAAAGTGGAATAATTTTTCAGTAATTTAGGTTTTGACTTCTGTGCCATGCTTCTCAGGATTTACATTTCTGTCTCCACTAAAATTACAAAAGTATACAGAAAATCTATTGGCTTGACCTACACGGACAAGCAAGAAGCACACAAGTATACGTTTATATGAATTATATGGCTCTGTGTTTCCCCAAAATGAGTCTGTTCAACACACTATAAAAAAGGGACACCACAAACCAAATTATTTTATAATTTTAAAAGTGTTTCTACTTTGTTACATATATCCATCTAAGTAATTTATGATTTCAATCACCTATTAAATAGAATACCGTTCTGATTGCCACTTACATTTCCAGCAAAGGCTCCTTTCAGAGAAAAGGTTGAAAGTGCTCTGCTACATTTCTTTTACAATCACCTGAATTCTGTTATATACACAGTACACTTTTAGCCATGATAAATGTGTCTGCAAACAGCAAAGTGTACAGCTATTCCTTTTCGCTGCTTCCATACCTTGCAGCTTTCACTTTTCAGCTAAATTTGATCTTAAGATAAAGTAATAAAATGCGTAACAGTATAAATGAAGAACTAACTTTTATATTGAGACATTTAACTTTTCTCTCAGTAATACATGTGAGTAAACATCTTCCAAGAACTCTTTGCTGGTTATGTCTCCCTGCTCCTAGTGTTGCACGAGGCATTTAATCAGCTGGACCCTGGCACTCCTGGCATGGCCATTTCTGAACCATGTTATATACAGAATACATTTCCTCTAAACCTTGCCACCCCTCCAACTACTTAAAACCAAAACAAAAAGAGCTGTAGGAACCATGGAAAATCATAAAAGAATAGCCATGAACTTCTATCTAAAATCTGTTTTGTCTTCTCCTTTATATTCCAGCGATGTCTTCTCTTTGCATATGCTGCAGATACTGCACAAGGATCACTTGAATGAATGAAAACCGTTCACGAGTGAAGGCTGGCAGGGCAAACCCCAAACTTTTGGTATGAATAAAAATGTTAGTGGGGTAACATAAGTTACCAACTAGAGAAAAGAAACTATAACACCTTTTACTAACATTTGAACCATTAAAATCCGCATCTTTTCAGCATTCGGGACACTTATATCTTTCTGAATTGGACATCAGTTAGGGTTGCTGATGTTGTATCAGATGAACTGTTTGTCTTGCTTAATTTTAATGAAAACCAGAAAATCATATATCTGAAACAGAAAGAGTAACATTAAGCGCACTAATAAAAGTATAGTAACATTAGCTGCAATGAGCAAAATAAACCCTCTTTAAAGTGGCATCAGGTACCAGGAGTAAATGAAAGATAACCACTTAAACAATTCTGCTACATTTAAAAACCGACCAACACGACCCAATGATTTGTTTCTGGAGAAATGGAGAAATGGAGAAACGGAGAAATGGAGAAATGGAGAAACGGGGAAACGGAGAAACGGAGAAATGGAGAAATGGAGAAATGGAGAAATGGAGAAACGGAGAAATGGAGAAACGGAGAAACGGAGAAATGGAGAAACCGAGAAACGGAGAAACGGAGAAATGGAGAAATGGAGAAATGGAGAAACGGAGAAATGGAGAAATGGAGAAATGGAGAAACGGAGAAATGGAGAAATGGAGAAATGGGGAAATGGAGAAATGGAGAAACGGAGAAATGGAGAAATGGAGAAATGGAGAAACGGAGAAATGGAGAAATGGAGAAATGGAGAAATGGAGAAATGGAGAAACGGAGAAATGGAGAAATGCAGAAAGGCCCGTGCTCTCCCGCGGGCGGCCGGGGCTGCCCAGCCCGGGGGGGCTCTCACCTTCCCCCGCGTAGGCCAGGACGGCGCGGGCGCGCAGCTGCCGGCCCTCGGTGGCCTTGCCGGAGCAGGTGTGCGAGCAGGAGGACCAGGCGGACCAGGCGCTCAGCACGCAGTCCTTGGGGCACGGCGCCTCGCACGCCACCGGGATCGGGTAGATGGCATCTCTGCACAGCTGCCTGTCAACCTCTTCTCCTGGGGGAAGAAAAAAAAAGGCCGGCAGCAGTCTATCATCCGCTAAATTAACTTAAAATGAGCAATCTAGTCCAGATGGGCACACAGATAAATTAGATTCTGTTCTTCTGTATGAACAAGGTAAATAGATTTTTTATTACTTGTCTCCTCTGCCTGGATTCTAGAAGAGCATACTTAAACTTGAGTTGATTCAATATTCTCATGAAGTGAATGCCAGCCTTGGTGGTCCTTAGGCCTTCGTTTTGTAATACATATGTGATCCCACACAAAATCCAAATGTGAGTAATGGAGTATATAACACACCTATGGAAAACTGTACATGGAGATGCATGTATAGAAATGACCCAGTTTTCATCCAGATTTGTGAGAGAAGGGGAAAAGCATCCTGACTTAGCCAGTTTTATAATCCACAATTCATCCTTTGAATTACAGCTATCCATCAAAATATGAAAAGCTGCAGTAAATTACAGTCAGAGTGTTGTTTGGTCAGAAAGATCTTCATTTGTTAGCAAATCAGCAATACATCACTCCTTGTGTCGTGGAAGTATAACAAGATCTATGCATTTCTGTTCTGTAGGTACACATTTCATTATAATAAGCAGATCCAGGCTGGTATGAATTGCTCATTGAAATATTAACTAGTATTTAAGTAGCAGGGTTGCTTTCATTTTCAATCAAATAATCATGGGAGCACTGTTTCTGAGATCTGTCTAAACAGCACCTTAATCACAACATGGATGGTTTTGTGAGGTGACATCCTTTCTTGATCAAATAAGTTAATATTTATTAAGGAGGGAATGAATGAATGACCACATATTCTGACATCAGTAAGTCTCATGATAAATCTTCATGTTGGAGCAAATAATGAAAAATAATAAAGAAGAGAGAGAGTCAGGTCCAGTTTTTAGAATCATAGCCTTGCTATCACAACATAATGCCTGTCATAAGGAAATGAAAATGTTGCATATAAGAGTACACTGGACTTCTGAGGCCTTGATAACCATATACAATTAAGGCATGAAAGAGCCATTTCAGTTGTAAACATAATTTTTTTTTTACTTTCTAAAAAGGATAGCATTTCAAACCATCTCAGTGCCTTTTGTGCTATATGATCTTTGCTGTACTAGGGCATAAAATCTTCTATTATGATTCATTCATTAAAACACTCTTGAATTTTACATGATCCTGATAAGACGAAACAGGAGTTGTCTATATAATGCACTTTTTAAGATCCATCATGTCAACTCCTTTGTTTTAATAGCCAATGTCAACAAAATAATGTCTTATCAATATTTGCAAATGAATGTAAGTCTTCAACACAACAAAATATTTGTTAGATATATTGATTAAATACCCTGTAATTGAATCACGAAGGCATCAGTTACTTTTAGTAACTACCACATGGATTCTGAAAGCTAATTCAGTGAGAACTGAGCACACTATAAATGAAGCTAAAGATCTAAAAGCTCTGCTTTACCAAGTCTCAAATTAGGCTCTAATGCTCAATAGATGTATAGTAATAATTGATTCCAATACTAATCAAAACAGAAACTACATTTTTGTCATTCAAAGTTTACAGTCTTAAAAGCTTTTAAATACGAATCTCTCCAGCTGAGTTCCTGAAACCATGAGGTGTTTTATTTCAAAATCAGACCATGACTCCCAGAAGCGTTAACCAAATCCTTTGTGGAGGAGTTAAAGATGAGGGCTATCCATTCAATTTTTAAGCAGTGCCAGATATTTTATTCATACAGAATATTTAGGCACAACAGAACCACAAACATCAGTCTGCCTTGGTTCTGAAAACCAGGAAAAATCCTGCAGCTCATGTTTTTAAAATAGCCTAAAGTAGTCATATTCATCTGAATTATAAAGACCTTTGAGATCAAGTCAGTCTCAACAGCTATATTTTCCCATATTAAAATACAAATTTGAGCCCTGCCAAAGCCTTCATGGCCCTCCCACGCCAAGTTCTGCTTCCCTCACTGGAGTCAGTCTTTGCATCAATTGCTCCTTCTGTTATATTTCAGGTCATCACACTCTGACACCAGTGCAGGAGGGATTTCTTTCTGCTTCATCAGAAGGGCATTTCTTTGGGTTCAAGGACAAAAGACAGAGGGGAGGGCTGTAAAATTCTTTTTCAGATAGAAAAAATAAGCTAGAAAAGGAGTGAAACCTCCTCTAACATTGTCCCATTGCTAGATAGGAGTCAATAGGGTAAACTGCTAGGACACATGCACACTTTGCAAGAAATGCTATTACAATAAGGCATATCACAGCACAAATAAATGGCACTATACTGAACTGATCAGCTTTTAAATTTAAAAGGCATTTTCATTTAAACTCAAGCTTAATTTAGTGCCTAACGAAGAATATTTTCAACTTAGTTTCAATCTGAGTTTATATCTCAAATGAAACCAAGCCTTCACTCTCTCCCAAAATCAAAGGCCTTATTTTTTTCTTTACTTTTATAGAGAAAATATTTTAGAGATATTTCTGTTATATATTGGCATTTCGTTTTTGTCAAGTGTCCAATTCTTATCTGATGAATTCAATAGAAATGTAGTTGTAAGGAATGTTTTATAATGGGTACTTCTTCTCTTCAGGGAAATATTTTATTTATACTAAATTGTTTCTGACATTTCACTAATGATTTTATGAACAACTTGACCTTTTTGCCCCCCTCTTAAAAGTGTGTAGTGTAGTCAACTACCAGGAATCACTCAACCATAAGGTGGGAACAATGCCAGTGTAAAGACTACTTAGAAAAAGTCCCATTTGAAAATGTTTGCCATTGATGTTGAAGTAAGTCCAGAGGAGGGCCCTGAAGGTGAGCAGAGGGTTGGAATAAGTCTCCCATGAGGAATGGCTGAGAAAATGGAGAAGAGAATCCAATGAGACATTACATGAGCCTTCCAGTACCTACAAAAGGCTGACAAGAAAGGGTTTTTTTAAAAAGGGTTTTTTTAAAAAAGCATGTAATGATAGGACAAGGGGAAAGGCTTTAAACTGAAAGAGAGAAGATTAAAGAAGATATTCTTTACTGTGAAGGAGGAGAGGCACTGGAACAAGTTGTCTGTAGTCATGGTGGATGCCCCATCCCTGGAAGTGTTCAAGACCAGGTTAGAGGGAGCTGTGAAAAACCTGTTTTAGGGGAAGGTTTCCCTGCCCACAGCAGAGAGGTTGGAACTAGATGATCTTTAAGGTCCCTTCCAACCCTAACCATTTGATGATTCTATGATTTTGTTTGAACATTATGGGTACAAATTTATGTTGCACAAGTACTGAAGACAGAACTCCAAAAAACATTACTGAAAGGCCTCTGCCCTAGGTTACCTTTACTCTAAACAACAAAATGACAAAAAGTAAAAAGAACAGAGATGAAAACAGAATATGATATTTCTGTCAAGAGAACTCTTCACCACTTATCAATTGTCTGGATCATTAAAATCTGGAATCTAGCAATATTCTGTAATTACAAACAATGCCTATGTTGTTGAATTATATTTCTCATGCAGAAAACACATTTTGGATTAAAATCTCCAAATTGCTCTTAAAGAAATGACAGCATCTAAAAATGGCAGGAGGTAAAAGAGATTTTGTTTTTCAAGAATTTAAAATGTCAAATATTGTTTAAACCTTTCCTGGGATTTTTTTTACAGATTTACATCAGTGAGGAGTGCTGAGGGGTAGCCTTTTAAATCCATATCACTTCCTCAAATAATTATGTTAGATCCAACTGGACAATCAGAAAAGCAAGGCACTTCATTAAAACCTCTTTTTGGCCAACTTCTTGGCTCAAAGACTTCCTAGTATGTGTGTACACATGAGAGCCACTATTGAACTACACAACTATTTGGTTGTTTTAAAACAAAAAATCAAAAACAACCAAAAAAACACCAAGCAAACCAAGCAAAAAACCCCAAAGTAGGGCAGAAAATTTGCCCCATTAGGCCTATTTTGCCTAATAGGCAAATTTTACAGATCAGAGAGGTAGCTTGTGAATAGCATTCAGGAGGAACTGATTAATAAATATCAGTATTCCTATCACCATTCTTGTTTTATTACACTCACAAAGTAGGTATTGTATCTGTGAAAATTTAGTCTAGATGCTAAAGGTTGGGCTAGACCACATTCTGTGGTTAATGTAGTTGAATCATGACAGTCCTTTGTGTTTTTGTCTACTCATCTGTAAAATGTGTCTGGTATTTAAGTTTCTAGTAAAATGCTTTAAGAAAGTTGCAATGGGAAGCATTCCCAGGGCTGGAATCACTAGAGAGCCAGGGTAAAGAAATTCTCCTGCTTATTGTGCATCTTTTAACATGGTGCATGCTTCAGTGCACAGTAAAAAATTGCTGTCAAATTCTGACCTGTAGTAAATGGGAAGGCAAGTGCTTAACAGAGAGCAAAATGTTTTTTAAGCCTTAAAATGAACAGTAAAATCACTGCAAGATTCAATGAGGCATAGAGAACAACTAGAAAAAAATCAGCATAAAATAAAATTGCTGCTGGAGCCCTGTGTAACAAGTCAATGAGTGTGGTCTCAGTTCTAAATGAGGAAATCAGCTATTTTTTTCTGAAAGACTAACCTATAACCTGATATAAACTACGTGCATTTTGACAATGAAATAAAAATAAATGGAATTAAATCAAGAGAATGCTTTGAACATTAATATCCAACATTATTTTTAACATGCCTGTGTAATCAGTAAAGGACGAATATCATACAGAGGTAAAAAAAAAATTTTTACAGTTAAAAGAAGTAATGACACAACTGAGCCCAAATGCCAAAACTGAAGGCCTCATATTATTTATTGCTTGTTTCATTATGTTCAAATTACTATTATATCTTCAACTTGAAAGAAAAAAGTCTCTTGTATCAGAACCTTGTACATGATGTGTCCTTCATTGGAAAACTGCTGGGCAGCCGAAATATTTGGAAAAGCACTCCAGAGCTTAATTTTTAATATGTTTGTGGGTGAAGAAGGCTTTGTCATTATTTAACTGCCTTCAGTAATGCCTCTAAGAATGCAGGAGAAAAAAGCAGTATTACTTCACATGATAACAAAACCTGTGAGCTGTGCTGGTTGCCACTGACTGTTTCCTTCCTTTCCTGTGTTGAAAAATAATCAGAAAAGTATTGAGCTGCTCCCAGTGTGTGTTGTATAGGCTGAAATGGCTGAGGATGTTCCTTATCTTGAGCTCCTATGCAGTTTCCCATAAGCATTCCTTTCACATGAGGACCTATACCTTACACTGACTCTCTTGTCAATCTCAAAAAGTGTCAGACTGGATGAGGAGCCAGAAATCCCATGTGGACTCTGCCCATCAAGAACAAAATATGCCTATCTATATTCAAAACTAACTAAAACCAGATCTGTGCTATGTGCTCAGTCCTGTTTTCACTTGGAACTAACTTCAACTACAGTCACAGTTAGCAAATCATATCCTTCTCCACTAAAAAGTCATCAGTCCATAATCTACCTGCCTCAAAGTTACAGGAACATCATGACTACACTGTAAGAGTACAGAAGCAGCATTAAAGAGTTAAACTTCCACTATTCTAAAGACAATTTTAAAAAATTCAAGAAAATCACTAAATAAGAAAATGTGCAAATTTATCCAAATGTGCAATTCCATACTGGGTTTTCTTTTGTAATAACCTGATCAACACATTGGATGATAAGTCTAATGTAAAATGGAAATTCTTCACATTACAAAAAACTTATCAAAACCTCATACATCTTCACATGCTAGGACACCTTATATCTGCAAATGAGCAGACAGTAATCAATCACCAGGATAAACTGAAATAATTGGTTTAGTTTCTCATACTTATGCATTTCTTTCAAATCACTAATTGATTACCAAACTTTACCACAACAGAAAAAAATCAGGCCTAGCTAGCATCAACAGTGACAGCAAATGATGTTTTCCTTCTTTCCTTCTGATCACAGAAGCACCAGAAGTAGTGTGATGTTCTCTTTTTACAATGATCAGAAAAGGACCCAGGACTGATTTTTATATTTATATATATATATATATATACACACACACACACACACACACATATATATATATGCAATTCTGTTTTGGTCTTTGTTTTTCCTTGTACAGCTCAGGAGAGTTCTCTGAAGAACAGTGTCTTTCTTCAAGCACGTGTTGTGTTCCTAATTAAAATGTATACACAACTTCAAAAAGCTGACCCAGATTTTTCAATATGCAGAATTTAGAAGTTAATCTCTGAAAACCTAATCAAATAAGCCACAGAAAGAAGAAATGATAATATTTACATGAAATTCATCATTTACAGTCTTGTTTAGCTCAACAATCTTAAGAGTATTTGGAAGGAAAAAAAAAAACATACACAGCAGCATCTGACTAACAGAACAATTTTTGCCCTTGAATTAGTTCAATACTACTAAATAACATGTATTTTGATATACAATATGAAACAATATCATGTTGATGGTATTTATTCATACTTGCTCCAAAAATTACTGGTAGGAAAATGGCAGTGTCTTTCAAAATAGTAGCAACAGTGCATTACCTTCATAATTATTTTCCATAACAGTTCCTGAATCAACTGTCAATAAATATTAATAAATTTTCAACTTTGGAACAATTTTAACCTCTCTAATTATCAAACATAAAGTGACATTAATCACAATACACATCCTACTTCACTGACTCTTAGGTTTTTCAACAAACAAAATTTGAAAAGTCTGTATCTTCCCTTTGTACTATTCTTATCAAGTGAAACCTCTACATTCATTTCTAATGCTTAGGTGCCTAGCTGCTAGCTCCAAGTGTTAAATCAGTTGCTAATTCCCTAATCACATGCCTTTCTCTCAATCGCTTTTGCTAAGTAGCATTTGCGTTTAATTAAGTACATCTTAATTAGCTGATGGTTAATATTCTTGAAGTAATTTTCTTCTAAGAAGCCTAAGTAGAAACGGCATTGGTTTCAATGAAGACAAATACACTGGTTACTCACATCTGTTCATTATGCAAAAATGACAGAAAGTTGGTGTAATAGTTTAATGATATGTAAACATTGCAGGATTGTAAACTGTTTGATTTGGTGGGCTGCAAATTTACTGTGGTTTTGGTTTCAGTGTGGTATCACACAGTCTATTCCTCACTGAAAGAAAAATGGTAAACATGATACTTCGGCCACTTACTCAAAAAACCCATTGTGAATCTCATAAACATGTATGTTTCTGTTTCATTTTTTTTAAATTTTAAAATTTTATTTATTTATTTATTTTTAACAAGGAACTTGAGAGCACAAGCACAAGTACCATCATCTTATTTACATCTTTACCCTTCCTGCATAGACAAACCAGTGAAATAAAAAAGGTCACAGACTGCTGTCTTTTCCCTAAGCAAATAATGGGAGATACATATACCTATAAAGTAAAACATTAAATTTTAAAATGTGATTTTGACTTTTTTTAAAGCAAACACTTGCAATGACAAATGACTAGTAATGATAGGAAGTAATATTAGACAAAAGAAAAATAGCTGGAGCTATTAAAAACACCATATCCAGTGTTTTTCCAGTCAAAGATAACAGCATGTTAACACACTTAAGAAAAAAATCATGATCTTTTGATTATTTTCTATTCCTTAATCAGATAAAACACCACATTTTACAAGCAATAACTTCTTAATAATGGCTATATGCAAATTTCTTCTTTATTCACTTTATGGGATAAAAAATTCTGATGAGTGGGATGACACTGGCTTCAACATCTCCCACATTCATGCAGAAAATTTCAAAAATAGTATCTGAACACTTCAGCTCCTTAGCTGTAACCAACCCAGTAAATGAGCCTGGTAACAGCTTTCAGGGTAGCATGTGTTTGCTAACCTGTCCCACAACACAGCATATTACCAGCTGTGTAGAAAAAAGGCAGAAGCAGGTAACACTCTGAAAGTGGTTTATAGGAAAGCTGAAAGATGTGAAAGCCGTTCTGCTCCAGAGGTAAGACACTTCTGGTTACAAGGTTTCTCCTCTGTCCCTAAATTCATGCAAATTTTCAGCCACGAGTCACTGACAAAAAAATCCAGGTCAGTATTCCTTAATACATCAGGTAAATAATACATTAATATATCAATACATCATGCAGCATATATGAAACAGTTACAGGAATAACCAAAACCAAAATAACACTCCATACCTTGACATGAAGGTAACAATAAAGGGAAAACTCTGACACAGAAAATTAAGAACATATTTTAAAGATGGATATTTCCTGTTATAATTGCTTCAGATGGAAAACATCTTTGTATATTCTTTGGTAGTAACTCAAAAATAATGGTTGAACATAACAAACTAACACCTTCAGATACAATAGTAATGCTTCCAGTAATCCCATTGTCATGTCTGGTAATAACAGAACATATGTATCTCCATTTATATTAGAGTCATCTATCAGGATTACAATCATGTAGACAGAGTCTAAATTTGACAGACACCAAATAAAACCAGGGAAAGAAATAGTATTTCTTTACCCAAATAATACATTTTTATTTAAAATGCAGTAATATTGGGCCAGATTAAACAACATGAAATAATAATATCCTATGAATATGTTAAAATAGAAATATACAGAAAACTGAGGAAAAAACAAACTACAACAACAACAAAACCATGAAAGCCTATGCTATTTTTTTCTTCCATGAAATGGAAAATTTCTTATTTGGTCTCGACTTCTTTATTCAATGAGATTGAGAAAAGTGAAAAATAACTCTTCTCTTTTTGCCATCTTAAAATTTGTGGTAACCACTTTGAAACTTTACCTCTTATTCCTTTCTGCCCTTTCTAAATTTTCACTATATTTTGCTGGATTCATTCAGGTTGAAAACTTGAGTTCACTCAGAAAGTATTGAAAAAGATTTTTTCCAATTCTGGCTTTATTTTTGAGTGGTGGGGGTGATGGCAGCCACAGTATCAGTTCCCCCAGGCTTGCAGCAATCACTTGGCTACCAGTGAGGGTCTCAGTTAAAAAAAAAAATAAAAATAGACATATTGATGGGGTAAGTTCCTTCACTACACACACAAAGGCACACTGAGGGTGTCTTGTAGCACTAACTGAGGCTTAAAAAGTAACACAGCCTTTTTATCTCTGACACAACCCTGGAAGTTACTGAGTGCATATTTTGTATTATGCATCAAAGACTAATGGAAAACTTCTCTTACAGATGATACTTCTTTGATTCCTCACTACTTCTGATAGCACTGAATATTCAACAGCATGAAATAGGCTGTATATGAACTACTAAAGTCAGTGTCTCTGAAAAAGCCTGACCTAAACAGGGATAATGAAGAATTAATCCAAATTAATTAAACTGGGACTTTGAAGGAGATTAGTTAAACTGTATTAACATTTTGTATGGCTATCCTTATTCATAATGCAAGAGAAAATTCTTGACAAATAGAATTAAGACCACTTTAACTTTGAATAAGAGGATTCACAGACACATTTAAGATAGTGTAAGAAATTATTTTTGCAATTAATTTGGATCAACTTTGGAAAGTGTGTTCATGCATATAAGCAAAGCAAACAAAAACTGAACCATGCCTTTAGCTGAAAATCTCCTATTCTTTTAACTTGGTGCTATAGTAGACTTGTACCACAAGGATAGAAGTTCAATAATTCTAATAAAGACTGCAGCAGAGTACCCAAACACTGCCTAACAACAGGAGTAAAATTTTCCTGCTGCTTGACAGGTAGTTGAAGCATTTTCATGGTTCATTTGCTAATGTAGTCTTACTGAGAATGATAAGGAACAGAGAATACAAGTGTATTGATCATAACCAAGCAGAGTTGCCTTCCAGTGTCAAATAAGCCAATCAAATGTCATCTTGATATGAAAGAAAAAATAAGTTTGATGACAGGCTATGGTCCCATTGAGAATAAAATCAATATTAGTCATGGGACCAAGTGGGATCAATATGTCAAACCAATAGGCCATCTTAGCAGGATGGCGAAAGGAGAAAAAAGTGCTGACAGAGCTGTAAGGAAAAGAGAGAACAGTGCGAACCTGGAGGATGAGATCACTTGAAAATTCACACTGTGTTTCTGAAAACATTTGTCAAAAGCACCAAGTCACCTTAAGAAGATATAGCTAGTTCCAAGATCAACAGAGCATTCTCATAAACTTTTCCCAATCAAGCCACAATTCATATGGGGACAAATTTATATAAAAGTATGACTTCTAGGAAAAAGGATTAAAAATACGTCCTCTATTTGTTTTTATAATGTTACAGAAGCTCTACTGTCTTTAAAAGTGAAGCAAAATCTTTTCACAAGCTTTAGTAATAGTGATGCTGTTATTTGAATATTAGTAACAGTAGGATTTAAAATACATGGATTTATTGCTATATTTTTTATTATTTAAAAAACAACATTCTTTATTAATCACTGGAAATTATTGTATTATTTTTTCACTGTTGAGTATTCTCAGCAAATTTTTATCTTCATCATATATGGACACATAGCCTGTTGTAGCCTTTTAAAAGGCTTCATAAGTATTTATTTTTAAGTGCTGTTTTATGTGTTTCTCCCTCTCATCCAATATGGTTAAAATAACCTGGAGAACAAGTTTGGGAAGGGCAATGGAATGTCAATGACTTCAAACCAGTTTTATTGGAGAAGATATTTCTGATATGCTGATCTGAACTAGATTAACATTCAAGGATATGAGTTAGGAATAGAAGCATAAAAAGGAAATAATAGGCAAGAAAAGCAGTAACATGAAAACAATGTGACAGTTCCACTAATGTCAGTAGAATGACAGTGCTCACCACAACCATCTTTTCAACAATTCCCTACACTGAGCTACTAATCTGCATATTCTCAGCAGCTACCTTAAATGGCCTGGATTTTCTAGAAACAAGATTTTCACAAACTTCAGGCTTCTCATTTACACCATAAACATTATTTATTCGTTAATAAAATTTATTTAAGCTAAAAAACCAAAAAATTTGCATCATAAATGGGTTCAGCAGTGCAGTGTTTTCCTAGAATTTGGCCATGAATATAGTAACATTATTCTTCTCTGTAATGCAAAAGCTTACCTCACAGATGAAGAGAATGATTAATGGTCTGCTCCTGACAGAATATTAAATGAATTTTTCAGTTGGTCAATTATCTAGTATTTCACTACTACACTGTGAATTTGCAGCAAGTTTACAACTGTGCATTCATATACATTGGCATACCTCTTGCCACACAAAGACACATGTAACTCAAAGGGGGGTTTAAGGGAATAAGGAAAAATATTTCATATGGCAAAAGGTGATTGCAAACATTTTCTTTGCATTATTCATCCAGCTGCAGCCAGTAAAGAGTTGTCACTCTCTATGTAATCTGACAGCTCAATTAAATCACAGTTAAAACATAGGACCCAAGAGGTGTAAGAGAGATCACTGCCACTGTCATGTTTACACATTTCTGAGAAATGGTTTTTAAATTAATTTCATGGATGCTTTTGTCTGTGTCCTACTATTGGCAGATAAAATGCAGTCTTTGGAGAACATCTTTTCATCCATCTTGCAATGAATATCTTCTCATCATTATGAGTGGAAGGCACAGTATGCCTTTAGGGAGCTCAGACTATGAATTAATCTTCTCTTTTGGAAACATTTTTGTAGCTGATTCCTCCCCAGAAGACTAAAACTAACCCATCCTTTTGACTTTTTCTTTCTCCTAGCCTCTAAGTGTATGGATTCAGAGAAGGAGCTGTCAGGAAGGAAACTAGAGGTAAATACTACCATAACTTATAAACTCATGCTGTGGAAGGAAATAGAACAGCATTGCCACAAGTAAACCAAAAAACCCAGGAACGCCTCTGCAAGTATAGGGGCATTAGAACTTTTCTACTGTGTTAATAAGTTATGCAAGCTAATGCCCTAAAGTCACAGAAATCTGAGAGGTGTCACTGTAGATTGACACCTACTCACAGAAATCCCTTGTACCCTGAAAATAGGGCTCCCTTTCAATACTGGTTTTCTAGAAGACTCCCACAACATATGAGATGCTCCTAGCTAATGTAATCCTTCTTTTCCCCTCTTAAAAAAAAAAAAAACAAAACCAAAAAAACCCCACCTCAGTTCTAAGACATCCAGAACAAGAGATTCCATTTAGTTTCTGCTTAGTATCTTTTCTCTGGAAAACACTCATGCAGCAATTTGCTATTCATAAAATAGTGTCAGTACATTGGTGCTGATGTACCAAGGATGTAAAGGATGTCTAAATAAAATTAGACACAAACATCTGATAATTCCTAGGGCAAGATTTACATACCTAATCCACAAATTACCTCCAAAACTCTATCAAGAAACCAAACAATAAATGCCAAAATGAAAGCTGCCTTTGTATAATGCAGGTTTTTTTAACTGTATAATAACATGCTTATTATTTTTCCACTGGGTCCCTTCCTCCTTCAGTTCACAGATTGGAAACTCTTAATGGGGAGGTATTTGATATTTTTAGTTTTATTCTCTTTGTTCAAGTCATGATCTTATGTTTTATTTATCACATACTAATTAAATTGTTATTAAAACAGAATTGGCATTTTTCCTAAGATCTTTCTGTCATGACTATCAGATGCTCACTGGCACAGAGTTATTTTCAGAACACTGAAGATATGGTGGGTCAGCATTATTTTTATTTTGCTGATGCTGAACAAAAGCAGAGCAAAATTAAACCCTGAAGAATAGGGCAACTAAGGTTAGTTGTTTCACAGACATTGCATTCATTAGTACAAAATGCCCACTTAATCACCAAAGGAGATACATCTGTCTCACAAATAAGTGGCAGATTCTGTGGAGAAAAGGTCATGCTGGCACAATTAAATAATTAAATTCTTTCTTCTGATGTATTCACATAAGGATCAGACAAACTTAATTTCCTAATGTTTGAGGGCTCACCTTTGAAAACTAAAATACAACATTTTGATGTAATATTTCTTTCCAGTTTTCTAGTTTAAAATAGAAGTCAAATGATAAATATTATTTCTGCCATGGGTATTGCACTGCTGTTGGAAACTGCTGCTCTGTCTGGTGATCTCATGGGACAAAAGCAGAAGCAGACTAAAATTCATTGCATTCCAGCCCTTGAAGTTATGAATTTTTTTTCTTCCCCATTCTCTGGCTCCTTATCCAGCTTTATTTTCTCCAGACACTAATCCTAGTCTGTTACATCACTGTCCTTTCCACCCAGTACTGCCAAATTCTTTCCAGCTGCTTTGTCAAAACCTCCCATGGGCTGACCCTTAGCAGATTAAATCCCTCACCCAAATTCATTCCTAATGCTTGTCATGTAGAGACATTTTATAACTTTGAGTTCTTTACTTGGTCTCAGAAAAATGCCCTGGAGGAAACCAGGGTCAAATCCTACCTTTCCCCAGCTTTCAACCTAATTGTTTGGCCAGAACAATTTTCTTCCTCTTGTCTTGCCTTTTTCACCAAGTCCCAGGCACAAATCTCTATTCTCTCTGCTGGGGTTGCGTAGAGTCACAAACTACTTGCACTCCAAAATCTGAAAGAGATCACTGGGAACACTGGAGAGACTGGTATCAGTTGTTTACCTTGATTTTGAGCAATCATTGTGTTTGAGCATCTTTATTTTGAAGTTCTTAAGTATTCAGTGAAGATGCTGCTTTTGCTGTGCACAGGAGTTGCAAGAATTGCAAAATTACAGATATCACCTTAAGGCTTTAATTGGCCACTGATCAGTTGTCTTGTGAAATCAAGTATTTTTTGGCAGATAAGAGTGATTTTTCATTAATCAGTACTCAGAACAAACTATGATCTATGAGAAAGTTCAGACAGTGAGCTACACTAGGCTGGAAGTCCTGAGAGTAAAATTCCTATTTATTCTGTCTCAACATGACTAGCTCATGATAATGGTTTTAACCTCACCATTTATCAACACAGTGGTTTCACAGCTTTGAAATTTGCTAACATTTATTTAGAAAATGGACCATAAGTATGCAGGTTGTTGTAAAATACAAATAGGCCTGTGCAACATTTTCTCAGATGGAAAATTGACTCCCATCAAACCTGGTGAGAATAAATGTCTTAGAACATTTTATCATAAAAATTAATGACTAGTGCTATGTCATATAATCTTCTGAGAAAGTGGTACTTCATGTATACAATTATTTTTATATATAACAGAATTAGATGTAAAATTATCTCTTCTGAATATATTTTTTAAAAATATTTCAAATATTTTCTGGGCATGTTCTAGGGAGTTAACAAGTTGACACACAAATCCAAAACCAAAGGAGTTCAATACAGTTCTAGAAATCCTGTTTCATAGTCTGTTCATAACTGCCTAATCCTCTTTTCTTTCTTGTTTCATAATAGTATCATTTGAAGTGATAAATAGAAAAACTGGTACAGCATTAAACTGACCTTCCAAAAAAATCCCTATTGTTATGTAGTGTATCTACAATTATCCTTTTCTGTATTCTTACCATGATGAAGCTTGGAGTCTAATCAGAATTGGATTCCTGCATTGCTGAATATCATATAAATCAAAATATATGCATCAAAATCCCTCCCTTCTAATTTAGTCACATACAGTTCTTGCATTATCCTGCTGGTTGTGTCATCAAAAACAAAGGAAAGTTACTAAGAATATGGATCATATGAAACATTGCACTCTCTTGGATACATTTTCAAAATAGTTGCACTTTCCACTCCAGCAACCTCTACTCCTAGAAGTCCAATAAAGTTTACACAAGTGCAGCACTACATTCTAGAAGTAAACAGGTCAAAATACACCAAATTTCCCTGACCAGAGAGTCACATTATGATCTATGACACCGGAAACAGATTTTGGTAAGCAGGTTGGCCCACCTGTTTTTTACCTGAAATATATTAGTTATGGACATTATTGTCTCATTAGGCATTGTCCATACCAAGTGCAGCTCCATCTTCAAAAATATATATTAAATTGGAAACAAGGGTCTATTGCACTGTCATAAGTTTTAATTGTTTACTGGACTATTCAGATGGAATGCTGGTTTTCTTTCATTTATCCCTTTAACTGAAATCATCACATCAAATTGCAGGCAAACTATTAAAGACATGGACAAAGAAAGTTTTGTATTTAATTGTTTCCATATAATTAAATTATTACACGCTACATAAATATTCAAAGTGTTCATTCTTTTACAAAACTCAGTAGTTCAGTATGCAAACTTCCATAATATCAAGATGAGAGACAAAAAGGAATTGGTGTCATCAATTAAACATGACTTTTTATTGACAAAAGAGTTATCAATTGTCAAACTATTCTGAGACTTCAATTAGATAGTTTAAACTGTATACAGCACTCTTGTTTTTCCTTATACTCCTTTATAATAAATAAAACAAATCTTGGTAAATATAAATGCCTTAAAAATCCAGTGGTCTGAAACATAATGGCCTGAGAGTGTCAGTTTTAAGGTCCTTTAAATTCACTGTATTTTACCCTCACTAAGAAATTGTTGAATATACCAAGCATCCTAAACACATATTCAATAGTTTCTTATGTTAGCAGAAAAATTAAAGGAAAGGAAGGAAGGACTTATGTATACATTTCATAGCCTATGTGTTTAGAGTGAGGAATAAAGTATGCATCTGACATTGGATTAAATGACTCAGATGGTCACCCAAAAAGCTGTCAGCAGCAAAGAACAGTTTAGAACAATGCTGTTATGATATTAGTTAGGAAACATATATTGGGAAATGATGACTAATGCCAACATAACCAAGTTCCTGTAAGCATAAGGCATTATAAGCTCAAAGGAACTGTCATTAGCTACTGTATTTTTTTCTGCTAATTGACTACAGATCATTGACCAGATTTTGGTCTGAGTTTTCTTACAGGCATAACTGAATAATTCAATGCA
This sequence comes from Cisticola juncidis, assembly GCA_013400215.1. Taxonomy (NCBI): domain Eukaryota; kingdom Metazoa; phylum Chordata; class Aves; order Passeriformes; family Cisticolidae; genus Cisticola; species Cisticola juncidis. The sequence continues at coordinate 129,730 of VXBR01007104.1, read as the reverse complement.
ATTTGAATTTGTATCTGGCTCTTCATTCTTTACAAAGAACTAAGTCATAAAGTGACACAAAGTGGTATTTTGTTTTCTAAATAACCAACATAAAATCCAAAAACTCTGATGGTTTCTTTATTCAGTGCATAAAGTTGCACAATACAAATGTCAAAAAAGTAGATTCTTTACATGTGGGCACACCTAAAAAATACCTATGCTCAGGTCCATTGAATCTCTTATTGTTTCCCATCATGAAAATAAATGATGACCAGAAGACTACTCAGTTAGCAATTGATTCAAACCATAAATATACAGAAAGACCCAATTCTTAAACAACCCAAAATATTTTAAATAAAAATTCCTGACCCAGCCAAACTTCAGTTTTGCTAAAATTTATTCTACCTATTTCATTAGCTGTTTATTGGAAGATGATATAAAGCCACGACCAAAAATTTAAGGAAGGAAATTGAGATACTGATCAGGAAATTATAGAAGAAAATTTAAACTAGATGAAGAAATTTTGTAAGTTTTACTTTAAAATAAAATTCAACAAAAAATAAAAAAGAGATATTTCAAAAATAAATATTTTAATTATTATTATTGAATTATTCAAAAATAAATATTCAAAAAGAAATCTATTAAAAAATAACTCATGAGAAAAACAAGGCAAATAAAACACATGATGTTCTATTGCTGAAGTATAGTGTCTTCTGTTAGTCTCACTAGCTGTGAGTAAACACAGATAAAGCACAGGTATCCTGCAAATGTCCTCTGTTCCACTTTGGTCGGAATAGCAGACAATTGCAGACAAAGTAGCTAAGCTAACTGTTTTGTAATGTGTCTAAACTAAACAGACTAGTCTACCTTCCATATCTTTTAATTAATATCAACACCACTGCTTTGCCCCCAGTATTGCAAAACTGCTAAAATCCTCCCATTTACATCAGAAAATACTGATGCCAATGGTGGTTTAAATTTGCACTTCAGCCTCAGAAAAACCAGACCTGTGTAACACATCTTCATACAGGTCCAGAAAGGAACTTGTGGCACACAGTTACATCAGCATGCACCTCTGCCTACACAACTTCAGCAGCAATTTTGCCACTTCAAAGACTTTTAGGAATTTGCATAAAGATGAGGAGCCTTGATGTCGCCATGTCGCCACTCCCTCTTCCAAGGCAAATGACTCTCAGCGGTGAGGCAGAAGATGCCAACAAGTCCTCTCCTGTCTATTCCTTGTAGAGCTACCCTAACACAAGAATTAGTGAGCACCAAGAATGTCGGTGTCCAGGGCATTCCTCTGGCTGCCTTGGATGGTCCGGGATCCTGGCAGAAGGGTCTGGGACCCTGACAGGGGGTCTGGGACAGGGCCCAAAGTGACACTGTCTTTGATCTGAGCTCATGGGAAAAATTACCAACATTGCACGAAGAACTACAGACCCCAAAAGTTTGATATAAATAGTAGTTTGTTTATCATAGACTGCAAATGTAGAATTTGGGGTTTTTAGAATGGACTCAGGGAAGGCAAGATGGAGAAATCAGGATGTGGCCCTGTCCTTCTTCCTCCTTGTTCTCGTCCTCCATCTTCTGCTGTGGTGGGTCACAGAATAGAAGTTACATGTCTAACATAAGAAGTAGGTATTGGTAATCAGTTGTAAATAAAAACCACATTGTGGACAGTGGTTGAATCAGGGAAAAGGTACAAAAGATCCAAGCCCTCCTGCCCTGGGGGGAGTCGCCTCATGCCCTCGCTGCAGCAAGGACCTTGGCAGGGCGCTGAAGGAACAGAGAGATAAGAAATAACAACTTTGAGAAACCTGAGCTGGCAAACTCCAACCTTTTCTTCTGCTTCTGACGTGGTCTTTCAAGGAAAAGAGACTCATAACCAGTGTACCTCGGAAAAACCAACCCAAGACAACAAGATCCGGAAGAAATCTGCACTTCAAAAGTCAGATCTGTTCTGTCCGCAGTAACACATGCAGCAAGCAGCACAAAGCCCAGTATACTACAAAGACTGTAAACCAATTTATTATTTACAAATTCTTAGAAAATAAGCAATTCATCTCAGATGACTGTGTCAGGATCAGAAGTACACTACAGCCAATGCCAGTACCTGAGCTACAGCCTTCAGCCTAAAGACAAAATAAAAAAATGAATGAACAAGCATTTTAAGGTATTTCATCAGTAGCTAATATTTCAGATTTTTATGTCAGAAATTATTTTTCCTTATTAACATATCTGTAACACTAATATGTCTGTTAATAAAGTGGAGAAGCAGCCAGCTTTCCCACTATATACTTTAAATAACACAAAGATATTTTTGAAACTGTATTCTTCATAGACTGTCATAGATACTAAGAAACAGAGCAAATTTGTCCATTCTAAAATCAGTCCTCTGAGTGTAAACTGTGTTAATACACTTAATAATAGATGCTATGTACACAGGTGTGTGTGTGTGTGTGCACATATATGTGTATGCCTTGCATATATTACCTATATAGCAAAAAGATGAACACCAATTCACTTTTTAAAAGTCATTCTACCATTACCAAAAGTTAATTTGTAGATTGGAACATGAGCAATAGATGTCTAATTATTAAAATTATGTCTACAGTGAAGGAATTCTGATCACTGTCTGTCCAGTCTGAAAGCTTCCACAACCAAAAGGTGTTGTTTTCACCTAAAAAATCCTTTGTAAAATTTCCTGGAAGATTTACTAAGTATTGATTTTGAAAATATTCTTTCCACAGTAAAAGACTGAAGTTCCATTTATGTAATAAAATACATCAAAGTTCATTATAGCCTCTGCAGTGACAACCTGGGGTACTGAATGTCATGTTTTTTCAGCCTGAATGAAAATTCTGATTGCTGCCATCCACTGTGGAAAGAGTGACAATCACAGGCCTCCAGCAATGAGACAGGAGGATAACCTATTGTTTGCTGTTGTCTCAAAGGCTGTAATGACTCTTATCTAAACACCAAAATGAAGAGAGAAGCTAATTCCAATAATATGAAACAACTTCACAAACACTGCTGCTTGATTCTAATTGTGAAGACAAACATCCAGGTCAAGACATATTTTCCCAATTAATCATGTTTAAGATATATAAAATGATGCAACCGTGCACAGGAAGAGAAGCTACTGATCAGTGTTGGGTTTATTTTACATTAAAGCTACAGAGCTTTATCCCTCTAGAGCACAGTGCTTAGTCTGAAATATACAGCACCAGCCTTTTTCATTTCATAAAGCAGAAACCAAGAATACACCCTTTTTTGGATACATTTCAACTTTCCCTATCCAGGCCCTTTAAGATTTAGGACTGGCTTAATACCTAATAATAATATGAAGAAAATCTCTTGAAGAGACTGAAGATAATATTGCCAAAGATTAGTTTAGTTTGAGTAACATAACAATGTTATGAAATAGTTAATGTTTTCCATACTGTTTCTTTTCAGGGTCACTTTTAGCTGTAAAACTGAAATTAAATTCCCTGTCTGCTACTAAGAGGAGAAATATAGCAACACATCATTATTATTATTCAATTTATGCACCCTATTAATAGAGGTACAGTATTTAAATGGCAGTCAATGTAATCTTCTCCAAGAAGTCCTCAAAGAACACTGAATATCACAAATTTCTAACGATGAATAATTTAAACCACTATTTTTAGACAATGGAAAAGTAGCATTCTCTAAATTTTATTTTACTGGAACTAGCCTGAAGCTGTGGGGCTTGAAGCAAAACGTGCCTGACTGCAAAGTGTTGCTCTCTTGTATTTTGCAGTGCAGGATCTAGATGCTTGCAACAGGTTTTTGGTGAAGGACACCACGGATATTGTGTTGACTGTCAGGGTAGGAGGCTAAAGTACTACATGGGAACTACCTGGGAAGAAGTGGTGGTGTTTAGAAAGTATTTAAGAGTTGTCTACAGGATTTCTAGTGGGCTGGTGCTGTGGAAGCAAAGTAATAAGATGCTTAAGCAGAATCAGCTTGGAGGGGGAGATATCTGAGGTTGGTGTTTTTTTACTTTGTTTGCTTCTACTGCATCATGTTAATCCTTCTCAGAGAGACTGAAGTAGGAGACACTTGGTATAACTGGTGAAGTACACAGAAGGTTGTTTACTAAAAGAAGGAATTTCAAAGAAGACCTGGGGCAATTAATTACATTACCCTCTATTGCTTTTGCACTCTCTCAAACATAACTGAACACATATTTTTGTGACTGGATGACTGGGTGATCAGATCTTTATAAAACAAAACATAATTGCAATTTGTTTTCACCTTTCTTTGAAGCTATGCTCGCAACTCTTTAATCTTAAAGGCTAACAGGCCAAACCCTGACTTCTCACTCTTTCTGAGGCAGATTACTGATACAGGAAATGTATAAGGCCATGTATTTACAGCAATATATAACGCTATATAATTCAGAAAGACAGAGAGACAAAAACGAATAATGGGAATATAAAATTTAAACACAAGTCTTCGAAGCCAAATTTGGTCAAAACCAAAGCCCATGAAGTGCCAAGAGCAAATCCTGTGAGTTTCAATAGAAAATATCAGATACATAAAAGATATCTCAAAGTTTAATGGCTAAATTGCATGCTCCAAATATACTATATTATAGTCAATATAAAGTATTATATTACAGTTTAGAAAAAAATTGTGAGAAAACACAATTCCTCAAAATAAAGGTAAGCCAAACTAACAATAATCTAGTAAAGCAAAAAAATAGTCTTTTTGTTTTACAGATCTTTTTAAGTGTCTTCACAATTATTTAGGAAACACCTTGATTTACAAGGGAAAGGCCATTTTTCATCTGAAAATATATACAAAACCCCCTGCAAATAGTTAAGAAATTATTAAATTGCAAAGAGAAGTTTTTTGAGTTAAGGACATAAAATATGATAGCTTGAATATTGCAATTCTTGGCTAATCTCTTTCAGAGCTGAAAAATGGTTACTAGTTCTCTTAGGCGTATGCAGGAAAATAAAGCTTACATTCTAACTCTCAGCATTTCAATTTAAGCCCCGAAACTCAATTACAAGTGAAAGCCTTCAGCTTGAAAGCTCAAGATTTTCATGTCTCTATAATCAGTTCTTATTACTTCTGACTGATTTAATTTCAAAATATTTTGTGCAGCTGTTAGCACTCATCAGAGGTGTCCTCTTACTTATCCTCTGTTGGAAGTTGGAAGCTGCTTACCATACTACACTGCAGTCAATACAATTATTTTAATTTATATGCTGATCTAGACTATAATATTACTAATGAATAAGGACTATTCTCACAACAGTAATTCATTAATCTTCAGTAGATTAAAGTATTCTGTAAGCAGCTTTCAAAATTGGCTTTTATGACTATGTCATGCAAGATCTGTTTTGTCTCACAGAACATAATTGAATAATGGTGGTATTTTTTTTGACCTTTTGAAGAAGCAAGACAGCTTGGACTGTCAACCCAACTCCATAACACACATCAAACCATCCTTTTTAATAAACACATTATTATTTTTCTTCCAGCCATACTTACTGCAATGCAGCTTACTTTGCTCACATTTTATTTGTTTCTGGGCTCAGAGGATCAGCTTTGTTAGTGGGATTACATCAGGGAATTCAGTGAAGCCACTGCAGGCATGAATCTGATCTACTGGCAAACAATAGATGTTTTCTATTTAATTTTCTCTAGGTCACTTTGTGAAGCTTTGAAAACCTACACAGTGTAGGTGAAGGAGCTTGGTCCTAGAGAAACTAGGGGTCCTACCCTTCCTCTCCAGTATCAATGGACATTTATGTCTATTCCAGACAGCTTGGCTTTAAGGAGCAAGAAAGCTGAGAACAAAAACTGATACCATTTTGTACTACATTTTAGTATATTCACAGTGACTGGTGTGGACTGTAGGAAAAAACATCCATCTTACCATCGCTGTTGATGCAGACAACAACAGGGACCTGTGTCCCAGGGCCACAGGGCTTTTCATTGTCAGGGATGCACTCCTCCAGCCCTGTGATTCTCCAGTCATAGCAAGAGGGCTCCTCACACGGGATGGCTTCCAACAGGTGAGGGCAGTTCCCTGTTCCTCCTGTAGGCTCGTTGGTGATGCGACGTTTCCTTAGTTTAAAGCCTGAAAAGTCCATGAAAATAACAATTTGACTCTAAAATGTGAAGTGAAGCACTTTCTGTATCTCTCTACACCTAGAGTGAACAGTTCTGTTTCTCTTCTCTGTAAAACATACCACAAACACTCAGCAGAACAATGTATTTTAGATAATTGGGTAGAAGAACTCATTAAAGAAGGTCTACAGTCCTTTAGATTTCAGCCTCCTCATGAGGCTTTGCCTTAAACCCCTGTTTATCATAGTCATGCATACTCCAGGAAGGAGACAGGATCATTTCCTGAGCATGACTCTTGCAAGATCCACTTCATTTTATAAATCTTGACTACATTGCTGGGTTACCATTTCTCAAATATGTTGTTTTCTTCTTAGGTATGTTCCAACAAGAATGGATGATCAAGTGAAATCAGCTTATAAACACCTCCTTCCCCCTCCAAAATAAAATGGGAGAATAAAAAGATGACTTTGTGAGAAAAACATGGAAATAAACTCAAGTCCTGTGCATACATTTTCAGTAATAAATATCACAATATTCCCTTCCAAGCATTTAAAAATTTCCTTAAGACTACCTAAACTCATTTTGGAATGGAGAAACTGATGGGCCTTTATGCACTGTGTCATCTGCCAGGTCAATGCCAGCTACCAAATGCAACCCCCTCTCTCCTTTCAGGATGGCCCATTGGAAAAAACAGACTAAATACAGTCAGAACAACCTAACCAAAATGAATGGGTTCAAGAAATATCTTCTCACATATTTTCACAGTCTCTTTTATTTTATATCAGTATTCAGGCAAGTTAGTAATATATAGCTATTTTTTATAAAATACGTCCTATAACTCTGTCATTTCTACCAGGACACAAACTTAACAGGAGAGTTTTCAAATACACATGTGCAAGAACTGATTCTTTAAAGACATCTTAATTCAATTATAATAATTATTTACTTTAAAAATACGTTTTCATTTATCTTCAGTTGCTGTTTTCTTTTTTTTTCCTAAATTGAAGATTTCAGCTAATTATGTGCAAAAGGTTTAGTAAACCTGACACAAAAGGCTGATATTAATTTCAAAAATAAAGAACTCCAATATCCAGAGCAACAAAGGGTGCAAATGGTCTGGAAATATGTAGAGACACATGCTGCTAAAACTGGGAGTGCTTATGCCATTTTCACATCATTCTCTCAGAAGAACTGTCAATGCAATTATAAAATAAAATGTAAGCATTTCCAGATAAGAAGAAAACATTGGCAGTTGAGAAAAGATCCCTGCTCATGTGTGCAGGAATAAAGGCTTGCACAAAGTACATAGTAATGTATTTCTATTAGACGGATGTCCAAATCAGTCTCACAAACCTAAATTTTACCCCTGAAAATGTAGCAAATCTTTCAGTGAAGGAACAGCAACAGAAATAACAGACTACCTGACAGCTGTCCTCAGAGGAAACTTAATCTGGTAGATTTGCACACTGAACTGCTTTTTCCTTCTTGGACTGACCAAGGCTGGGTCAGAGCTCCACAGAACAGCTTTGTAAAGCCTGTATTATTGCTGCCCAGACAGAAGTGTAGCTAGCAGTATGTGAGAAAGATCCAGCTAAGCAAATGTAGTAATCACAGTTGCTCCTTCCAGTGGACATATGTGGCTGCCTTTCCTGATGACTGTTTTCAATCAAGAAACCAAGTCCGTATTCCCAACTTTCATCAGATAATCTCTCTGCAGCAATGACTAGGCCAGTTTTTCTCATTTACAGCCAGAAGCCCACACACTTCTAAGATGAGGTCCCTGTCACTGTATTCTTGCCTTCCTGTTTTGAGGTCAGATTACTACAATCTGTTCTGCATGGTAATAAACTGTAAAACATGCTGAAATTGAAACCAGCACATATGTCATAAGTAAAACAGCGTCACGTATCAACAGTGAATGGTGCCATCTCTTTGCCAGATCATGCTTTACTGTCTAATGGTGAATTCCTAAGCTATTACTGAACTGTAAATCTTTGAGTGCCTTATATGCTACACACCTCAAAAGAGGCTTCTGTCCTTCTTTTGAGACAGTCTCAAAATTGTGATTTAAACACACAAATTGTATCCCTTTCAATCTGAGAGGAAATTTTGAAGCTGGGATTGACCTGTAAAAACCCAAACTGATCTTGAGAGCCTAGCAAAGAGGCTACATTTTTGCTACCTTTGGGGTAACAGTGATGTCACAAGCAGTCCTAATTCAATGACTACATTTTGATGCCCAAAGGCACTAGATACGCACTTCTTAGTACAAAATTCTGTGTGCTTGCATAACCTAGTGACTTAGGAGTAGTAAACACCCCCATTAAAAGGCTCTGCTGAATTTTTACATACCCTTCTTGGCCTGAGGGTCATCACAGTTTTCATAGGTGCAGGGTCCCCAGGCTGACCATGCCGAGGTCTCACACTCCGTGGGACAGGGAACATGGCACAGCTGGGAGGTGCTGGGAAGAGGTCCCGTACACAGTTTGCGGTCTACTGGCCTTGAAGCTGTCAAAACAAAGTTAAAATATTTCTCATATGTCACTGGTCATGATCCTCAGCTCTAAGTGGACAGAACTATCCTTCAGTCAGAAAGGCTGCCATTTTAATCTGATGACATGATGGAAAAATGACTGCCTTTAAAAAATGGAATGGAAGTCAGTTTACTCTGTGCATGAACAAAGTCAAATCCCATTATGTGAAGATGGGGAGACTGTAGATATTGCAGCACCCACTCAGGCCCAGTTCTTTCCTTTGAGGGGTAAATTACACCACTACAACAATTGTTCACGTTACACTCTGCATAAATTTTTTGTCCTGCTATCTCATGACTTCTCTTAAGAACTGAACAAAAAGCTGCATAAACCCCTTTGCACTTGTATATGTAAGCTATATGATATTATAACTTCAAAGGCCTGGTTAATTAATATTTAAAAGATTGTTTTAAGCTTTAACCTAAAACACAGCTAAAATTATGGCAAAACCTTTTTTTTCTTTTACTCTAAAGACCATCAAATGCACACTCAGCAGTAAGCTTTGTGCAGCAGCAAATTTAAGTCAAGAAAGGCTTTGTTTCAGATATATATATGGTTTGCATTTGATATATATATGTCTATAAATATGTATACATAATGCATATATGTAGATGTAAAAACTGCACAAGTCAATTTTCTTTAAATGTTATTAATCTATAGAGAAACATGTAAATGTAGAGTCTTCTGTTCTTTAAGGATAAATAACCTGGGCCAAAATCACCCTTCTTCTTCCTTACTTTATTCTTTTGACTTCCAGGTAATAAAAGTAACTGAAAAAATCTATAAGGTGCCAGAGTAAGGCTCAGAACCCTAACTGGAAAAATGTACCTTTTTATTGTAAGAAAGATTTAAATTCTCTTTCATAATACAGGACTTGACAAAATATTACAATAAGCAGAGGATATCGGCTAGAAATCTGCCAAATTATTTCACTTTGGTTGATTGAGGAAACATGAAATTCCTTAACTTAAAACACTCTCATTCTATTCAGTAATTTTTATTACCATGGGGAAGTTATGTCATTGATTTTGCCACCACTTTTGATGTAAAGACTCCCAGATTAAACAAGTACAGTATATGACAAAATATCTTTCTGAAAGATGAGATCAATGACCCCTTATAGAATGTGAAAGTAAACACCAGGCTGTTGAATTACAGTCAAGCTTGTAGACATGTGTGTATTACTTCCCATTCAGATTTTCTAAGCAGACGATCTTTACAGTTTCCAAAAAAGCATCCAAGACTCATTTTTTAAAGGGGAAAATAGAATTAAAAATCCCCACCCTATTCTGGTTTTAAACATTGCCTCTTTGGGACAGTTTTACGCTGTGTTGCTCTATATAATGAAGGCATGAAGGTGACAGATAGTCATTTAATATTACTGCCTCTAGCTCACCAATCTCTTGAAACAAAACAATATAAAGCCTAAGATTCCAGCATTAGCTTAATGTTATGTTGAAATTAAATTTTATGACATATTATTGAATTTTATAGTAAGTTTGACATGCGCACCTAACATGCATGACAATCAACATAATATGCATATTTGGAGTAGAAAACGGATATAAATAAACATAATTTGCCTGTTGAATTTGTACTGAATAGTTTCTAATAAAAAAAGAAAACCAGCAAGTAACTGCTATCCATATTTTTTTAACCTTGATTTAATTGGGGAATTGCCCAATTAAATTAAGGGCCAATCATACTCCTGAGACACAGTCTTGCTTCAGGGAATAGAGAAAGTGCTCTGAGGAATTTCATGCTTCATCTCTAGCCTTCATCACGATAAAGAACTTATCATCACACTAGTCCAGGGAATTTTACTCAGAAAAATAACAAAGATCTTTAATCAGGAAGATTTACATAATAGTTTTTTTCATATCACAGGTATCAATAAATCTTTAAATATGCTAAAATGCTTTTCAAATGCTGCTTTTAGACCCTAAGTGATGTACAAATGCTATCCCTTATATTTTGATTTTACAACAAAATTCAACCACAGGAAGGAAAAATTCTATTTCGGATTATTAAAGAATGTTTTTATCATTGAGCACTTAAGATGAATTTCATGCAGGATTACTCAGAATTCTTTTTTTAAGATGATAGTAAAATACGAAAACAGTTTTGCCTGGGCATCTTATGACAATCTTGTTCCCATGAATTTAAATTAATTTCTTTAAATTAACATCACAAAAGTATGATTAAGCATAGGCTTTAATGCTTATTGTTTAGCAAAGAACTCTGAGCTAAGATGATACTGGATGCATACATTTACAGTTTAAAACCTTGTCTTATCTCTGGCAGACTCTCTTGTGTCAGCAATGAAGATGCTCTTTATTCCTTGGAAGTAATATTGAATGCTGATCAGACTGTGCGTAATACTACAAAATCTATGTGAAATTTGACCAAATTTTGGGCCAAAAATAAAAACAAAAGTTATTGCATTTTGATAATCTCTCTTTCTCCTTCAATCTAACTAATAAATTAGATTCAGTTTGCAAGGAATTTCAGGTTTGAGGGTAGTAACCTAAAAACTAAAGTATGATTTAATTATCCATTCCTCAAATTATCTTCTGTATTAGAAAATTTTAACCGAATTTATTGTGCATCCTTGGAAAACACCACCTTGAATTACTGCATTTTAAAAACTACTGAAAAGAAAAAGAACACTCCTGATGTTATGCATTTGCTACATTTATTAAGATAACAAACTCTGTCTTTCTCTAAAGACCCTCAATAGACTAGTGCCCAGTAATGACGAGGCTGGCAAAGAGACTGAATTTTTATGTGACCGTATCAGTATACGCAGACACAACTTCATATTTCTCTCTGGTCATTTGTCACACTGGTTTCATAGCAAACAACACAAAGAAATTTCTCAGAGTACTCTCACTCAAAAAACCCAAGAAAAACCCAAGCTCAAAACACATTATGACCAACAATTAAATAGCACTTTTTTTCCTCATTTTCTATAATGCTGAATTCTCTCACCAAAAAACATTAGATAATTCAGATCTTTATGGTCTGAGAAGTGGCACAATTCCATGCATGTAAGCAGTTTCCCTGTCTTTAATAGGGCAATGAATGTGTATTTGCAGATGTAGAATAAATTTATACCCATAAAGGAACTGTCCTCCTCTTTATTCTACATCAAGGGTTTTAAAGGTACTCGGAATAAATGAAACAGTCCACCTCATATAGTAAGAGAAACTTCATGACTAAACCAGTTAAATGAATAGAGATGAAACTACTTAAGTCAATGGCAAGTAAATGGCAGAACGACTGTGGCCTCCAGGAAACTTGATTGCCACTGCTTAACTACCACAACCAGTGTTCCTTCTTCCTTCTACCTGCCTGAAAGGCATGAGGGATTCTGGTTCAGCCAAGTATTAGAAGTTCAAATTCTTGCTGGAGGCCTAACTTTGTGTTTTAAATCTACAGAAGGGACTGGAAACAGCAGCTATGATGAAAGCTGCAAAACAATTCCCAGTTCTCAGAAATGAGAGGAAAAGCAGTCACTAGCTAAAAAGGTTCAGGAGTAGAGCAGGCAACTGTTGCAGCATCCCAGCTGGCTCATGAACTTCATTAGTTTGAATTTTGGCCTGTCACTTTCAAACTGATCTGAAATTTCCTGAGAATGCTCAAATCGGTTTAACTATTTCAGAGCTTCATATAAACATGTTAATTATACGCATATAGCAAACAAGGTCCCCCAAAAGGGACATTGCCTCCTTTGCATGCTCTTAATCAAAAGGTCAGGTTGGAGGCCTTAATTTACCTACCTGTTATTTCAAAAGTGATTGATAGCAGAGGTGCAGCACTAGCCTTCGACTTGCTCTGTGACTGACTTTCTGAAATAACAGGGAAACGCCACCATGAGTATATGAGAATGGAGGTCTTAAAAGCAGCCTTACCAAGACAGCATTTGCTACAACCAGCAATAAACTACACTGAGATGAAGGCGTTTCCCCATAGCATAATCTGGTGGGTGTGTGCCCTGGCTCTTTCCCATCCTCAAATTACTCACTGTTTTCTATTCTATGAGGGGAGAGAGAGAGAGGATGAGAAGAGCGGCGCCTCTTCTGAAAATCTGTCCCTAATGTGGAGAGAGCCCAGAGCTGCTTTATAAACTAAGAACCACTTCACTCTCAGTTTGAGCTCTTGAAATACTGTTCTCATGTTTATGCATCCAAAGACTAGTTACATTTTAATCAGCTTTCAGGAGCCTGCAGAGATTACCTCCTGATGGGCTCCATGTATTCCTGTCACAGTCTGATAAGGGTAAATTTCACACACGCCTAATCTGGCGAGACTTCACAGCCCACCAAAATCCTAATCATCATTCTGAACACTAAGCTGCCACTGGTTTTATTGTTACCTCTCCATAGCTGGGAGGTTTTTGTAGTTCACACTACAGCAGAGGCATCTAAACTTTGTTCAGCAGAGGCGATTTACCAAAAGCCCTAGGGCAGAGCTGATTTGCATAAGACAAAGAGGCTTGAAAGCTTCTTCTTTAATAGATACAGATGTGGGGCTGCAGAGCTCACAAGGCACACCTTACTGATCTGAGCAGTCACGCTGAAATGGATGTTGGCATTATCATTCCCCACAAACTCTACCTCTACGGCAAGTTTGAGAGTACCTTTAAACCACAGCAGGAACCTCACTAGTCTGCTGTTTGGCCAGCCCTGGACAAAATGTGGCATTACAGAGGATTTGCATATTAATGTTGTTCTTCCTGAAGGATTTGGCTACATTTTTTAAAATTAAAAATAGTAATATGTGTTTGTATGAAATAGGTAGAGGATAAAATTTAACTAAAAAGCTAAATGCATTTAGCTTAATTCACTGATTTCTGACTATAGTGCTGCATTACTATACAGAAGTAGATGTAATGTAAACTACTCGAGTGTTATTCTAAAGCATGCAGATTACCAAATGAATCAAAGATTTTGTCTTCTAAGCTATTCTCTCTTTTCCTAAGAAGCTGTACAAGCTTTAACAGTGACAAGGAATAATCTCTTCTCTCTTTCAGTTAGGTAAATAAACCCATGAAAATGCATTGGTTTGAAGTCCTGAGAGCTACTTAAAAACTTGACCAAAGGAAAAAGAAACCTGAGAATGAAATCTAATAATATTTTTACACTTTTTTAGATTGAGCTTACATGCCAGAATTGACATATTCCATCTGCACATCACACAGCACAAGTTCATCACCGAAACGAAGAACACACAAGAAATTTACAGCAGATGAAAAAACTAATCTAGGACTTCTGACCAACCTATTCGTGTTCTTTCTTATGGAAAGGTATCCTGCACAGTATTTTTCCGTAGTACTAAGAAATAGTAATTTGTAGGAATTTATATTTGGAATCTATATTAGCAGAATAGAGAATGAAACCTCTGCTACAGCAATTCAGCATTTTCATCGAATTAAAAAATAGCAGGTAAGGAGGCACTCACGACAGAAGACAATAGCTATGAAAGAGCTCTGGAATGCCGACGTGCTCTAATTCCAGACTAATTTAACTGCAATTGAATCAAATTTACCTTCTTTATCCTTGAGGGTATTTAAGTAGGAGAGGAGATTTTCATTAGCCTGCACACAGTACACCTCCCTGGTTTGCACGCCCCCGCCGCACAGCGCTGTGTGGTTCCCCCGCCTCTTGTCCTGCTGGCTGAGGAGAGGATCCACACGGCATTCTGTCCACTCAGTGGTCCGCCAGCCATACCTGGAGCACATTTGGGCAATTGGGTCTTTGGAAATCACAAAGCCATTTTACACAGTATTAAATTATACAACCTGAAACACCGCAGTAACCTCATTAATTTCATAAAAGGCCTGAGCACCACAATTTCTTGCACACAAAGGTGCATTAAATCTCACATTTTATGTGCACAGAAACTTTTTTTGTATTATTTAATTTTTAAAATCATTGCTCTTTAGGAAGACCTTTCCTGTTCAATTCCAGAGACATACTACACATAAATATTTTATTTGACGAAAGAAAAACTTGATATACAGAGACATAGTCTATGCTAACATAAGTTAACTTTCAAGATTGTGATTCGCTGCATTTGTTTACAGCTTGACAATTTATATAAACAAAATCCAAAATGTGAAAGAGATGTGACTGCTGAGAAACGTTAAGAGCTAGAAAATGAGGGAAAAACCTCACAACTCCACCCCTTCTGCCAAAACAACCCAAAAGCCTATTGTTAACTTTGGTAGGAGAAACAAAATTTTCTCCTGGATATCAAGGTGAAACTATAATTGTATATTTTATTAAGACTACAGACAAACTTTTCAGTAAGTTATTTTATTCACAGTTAAAAGGAAGATTGTTCTATAGTACTGAAGTGTCCCTGCTGGGTACTGATGGATGATGAGGAGCTGGAAGCTTCCTAATCAGTGAATACACAGCAAAGAAGACCTTTGACTCACAGTTAAAACCCCAGTCGGGATTATGAACTGCAAGAAATGCCAGAGAATTCCCTACCTAACAAGTACTTTAAAGCTAAGTAAAGCAAAGTGCTTCCTAATGCAGCTGGAGATAAAGAAAGATGGTATTTCAACACTTAAATGAAAAATATGTACCACAGTCAAAGATGTTTAATATCAAGTGACGTTTCTCCAGACCCTACTCTTAGTTTGATAAAGAAAAAACACAGTTGGGACTTTAATATTAATTTTTATTAGATACAGCAATCTCTTGAATTGTAAAGTGCTCACTCTCGTTTCTCCTAAAATTTATTTGCTGTCACTGTTAGCCTCTCCTATGTCCCATTTGAGGCCCAGTAATGCCTTTGTTGTGCTGAATGCAAGCCTCACTAAAATAGTCTGTTAGCTAACCAGATGTTTATCACCTGTTTCATGTGTTCAAGATTTGGTCTGCAAATCAACAAGAAATTCAGAAAACAATGATTTTGGTAGAAATGTTATGTAGAGAAAAGATCACTGACAAATCAATACAATTAATATATTTTCATCTTGCCTGAATCTGTGTATATGCAAATATTGTCTTTTAAAAACTGAAATGAATTAAAATATACTTATTATTATTATTGTATTTAGAGAAGGAACTGGTTACACTACAAAGAGAGCTATTTGCAGACTTTGGGCTTTCAAGAACACAGAATAAAAAAAATATAAAGAAAAAAGGTAAGTCCTACCTATTATTTCTTCTAATGGCTTGGTTGATATTCCATTACCAGCCCTGTAAGCTTAATTGAAATTGTTCATTTTAGCAATGGAGAACTGAAATGAACCAACTTACGTAATGCAGGGTGCCACGCCGTCTCCTTGAGAAACACACTGCTCTGCCTCCTCTAATTGTGGGCATTCGCTCTCACTGCCAACAGGGAGCTGCTTAATGGTCCGTGATCTTGTACGATTCCCTTTAGGGGTTGTCATGTCAAAGCAGGTTTTGGAGCAGGGGGTCCATTCTGACCACTCTGACACCTGGCACTCCTTCGTGATCACACAGGACTGAAATGTGATGGGCAGCTTCTCCTGTTGGCAGAAGCTGCAATAAGAGAGTGTTACAGTTTTTAGCACACACATCCACAGACAGGCACGAACTCCTACAGCAAAAGCAATGTCAATGGTTCCATGAAAGTCAGGAAATATTTTTAAAGCTGTAAATTTTAACTCCACATTTATTTCATCCTGAAAAGTCGGCCAAAAGGGCTTTTGGCAAAAGCGACTCAAACCAGACAAATAAGATTTTCTATGGTAAAAAAAATTACCAGTATGGCCATATCTGTGACCAATATAATGCCACATCTGTGAATGAAATTAAAATATAAGTCTTCCTACATGTATACAAGTACAATAGAGAAAATACATTTTTCATTTCTTATCTTGTATTTTTAGGTTTACTCTTTTTTCTCTTGGAACTATGTTCCAAGTAAGGGAGGATCAAAACCCAAGATGAATAAAGGTGTTTTTGCAAAGAACAAAATATTCAATGTCATCTTCTTCTAATTTCCAGCCAACAAATGGTTTAAAAACACAATGAAAAACCTAATGAATGCCTGGTCACTATTAACTTACTTTGTTAATAGTTGGTATATTGCCACAATGATGCCTCATGGTCCAAACAGGAAATTATCTCTACTCTAAACTGAAGTCTTCCCTTCTACTCATAGTAGTTATTTCCCGTTCTTTATGAAGGCCATAATTTAATTTCCATTTTCTATCTGATTGCTTAATTCAGGTATTACACAGGTTGTCAAACAGATTTTCTACCCTTAAATCACTCTTCATTATAAATTTTATAATCTAAGTAAAAACTAACACCTCTGTTTTAAAGTTTGATTCACAGTGGAAAAAATGAGAAATGGGGAAGGTAAACTACAGTTAAACTGAACATAACTTTTGTCTCCTTAATTACAATTACAGCACAGATTTCTTTTTTTATCATGTCTGGGTTGGAATAAAAATCTGACTTCTGAAGCAGTTAAATAGACAGGAAAAATATTTACTGGTACTGCAAGTAGCACAAGGAAATTCTTTGTTCAATACCAGTCCTATAAACAAAGGCTTAGTTTTTTTTTTCCCTTTAAAAGAACACAATAACATAGAAAAATAATCTTTACAAGGATTTTACTGCTATATAAAATTTGATCCTACCCATAAAGCAAACATAATTTTGAACTTCTATTAAAAAAATTGTAATAGAACTAGGTGTACTTGATGAGACTGAGAGATTTAAATCACAGTAAATGAAAGCATTATATGCACAAGAAACAGACCAGTTCTACATCTTGCTAGCAGAAGATCCTGGTTGTGGAAACAGTGTCAGCCTGTCCAAAAGCAGTTGGCAAATCTGTGAGCCATCATCCCTAATTCATTTACTTTGAATATTGGAGAAGTACAAAATGAATGGGCTGCAAAAGACAGTCGGTGTCATATTTTTGGCCTTTATATTGCATCTTCCTCTACCACTGAATACAATAGGGTGGACACACTGCTAGGTTGAACAGACCATAGGGGATTACTCAGTAGGAGTTTTTTAATGTTCTTATTATGTCAAAGGTAGTGGTGATAGAGAATGCCTAACACATGATAGTCAATTTTTATTTGGCTTTAGGACAAAAAACTGCATCCTGTTTGTGGAGAAAGACACTCAGAGTTTTTTGGGAAAATTATTCTTTAATAGTAGACGTTTTCACCTACATGTAGCCCCATCTGGCATAGGACTACAGTACTGTCTGAATCAATAGATCAGTTTCTGTACCTTTGACAAAACATATAGACTCATTGATCCCCCAAAGACACATTTTAATGACTGGAGAAAACATAAACTCCTGATGGTTTCCAACATGGACAGCATTTGCAAATTGTTTTGTAGAACAGATGAAGTATCCTCCCCTTCCAAGTTCCCATCCAGTGTAACACCTCTGAGGGCAGAGTAAATCTACCTCTTCACATGCACTGTGACTGGGGCTGAGTTCAATTATAGATGCATATTGCCAGGAAGCATGCACAAAATTGCCACCACAAAATAGCTTTGGTGAGGAGGGAAGAGGTCAACTAATGATGTGTAACAATCCATGGGCTTTGCATCTGTTTCAAAACTTATTAGGGGGATGTGTTACATGAGAAAGGCTAATGTCTGTTACTAATTATTTCCATAAGTGGGCATGAAGAAGACCCAAACAGAATTGTTCCAGGTTACTAACTCTCTTTTTAATTTATGATCCTTAACAAAAATAAAACAATAGAGATAAAGGATGCTTCACTTCAAATACTTGTAAAATAAACTAATTTAAAATTAAATAAACAAGGATGTTCTTAAGCTCTTGTAACCAGAACATAAATATTACTGGGGAGATAAGCAAGAGGCCAAGTGAGTTATCTATTTATTCCTTACTTGCTTATTAAAACCATGCACCCCTTGCACTTGACTTACTGATACTGTAAGTCACCACTACACTACCTCTTATCTGTTATGCATACTGTCATATTAGAGATAATTAAATTTGTAAAAGAGTTGTACAAGCAAATTAGCTACTATTTGTTCTTTTAACTCTTGGTTTTCTTTCAGCAAGTTAAAGAAACAGTGAGAGCTAATTGGAAATTGCCACTATCAAGAGTTTTTCCTTCATACTGCAGGCAGCAGAAGAATAGGTGTTGAAGTAAGGAAGGGGAAAATCAGATACTTCAAACTTTATTTTACCAGAGGAAACAAGCAGACTGATCCTGAATCAAAATGTGAATTTGTTTGTTAAACAAAATAGTTTCTTCTGTGTTTGGTATCTAATGGTACAGATTTGATCTCCACAAATAAATGAAAGCAAAGCTTACTTTCATGTAAAGCTCTCTGCACTTTTTCATGGATTTAATTGTCTTGTTTAGACATGCAGACTTAGGGTGAATTTTCTTACAGGACAAAAGGCAAATGGGCAAGTAACACAACAGAAGATAAAAAATAGACAACATTCATTTCATGATACCACCCAACTCACTAGAAGCTCTGCACCGAACATCTGCATGCCTTTGACTATTGTCAAAGTACACATTATATGCAAAGTTTACCATTCAAGAAGCACAGGAAGGACACAAATAAGTCCTCACTATTAACCCATACAGTTGTGTCCAGATAATTGCTTGGAAAGCTCAAAGAAAAGCATGGGTTACATAAAAATGCTGTTAATAGTGAACAGAGCAGACTGGATACAAGAAGCAGCAGCATAGGGGTAACATTTAAAGTGCAGCATCTTGCTCTCAATCCAGTGACTATATTCAAAGGACAATATCCCAAGTTTTTTGGCAGGAAAGAAGGAATTGTACAAATTGAACTAAGGCTGTGGTCTGAGAAAGTACCATTTCAGACAACAGTTAGATATAATGGGGAAATGAAGCTTAAGGTATAAAAGCACTAAAATGACAGGATAAAAAGAGAAAGCAATTCCAAACAAAACAAAACATCACAGAGGATGAATGGTCCCTACTGCTATTAAGTCAACAATAAACTCATTCCTAAACTCAAAGACATAGATTAGACAAAAGAAGTAAAGTAAATGGCAATGCTGGTTCAAAGGACAACCTACAGAACATAATTACTGCTCAACCTCTTCTGAAGACATGTGATCAAGAATTTGTGTCTACTCACATTCCTCAAGAATTTGTCTCTACTCACGTTCCGCAGCCTCATTTGTGCTTCTACAGCAATAAATAAAAACTAAATATCACTTAAGAATTAAAGATAGGAAGGTTAAGCCAAGGGATTTAAAAGTAATTTATGGGATAATTAAGGCTAAAGACATGGGCAGAACAAAGGTTGACACACAAGCCTGGAGCAAATTACACCACGATACCTGTGTACAAATGACCAAATTGTGCAGTTGAAAGAATTCTCTTCAGTCAAAAATAAGCTTTAAAAGATGTGCAAAAATTAGATTAGTCAAGAGAAAAAAAAGTTTTTTATGAGGTATCCTAAAGATTTATTAGAGAATGAAAAATACTTCTACAACTTTAAAAAAATCAGGAAAAAACTTGTTTTTATATGACAATGACCTGTATGAGTGTTTATAATCTCTGTTTCAAAAGTTGTCTTTTAAGTTGTGTTGAAAAGTTGTGGAAGAGACCATTGGAATCTTCTCCTCTACAAATGCAACTAGACGTGAAATGAGATTTTCTGATAATTTTTTGCAAGAGATAAAGCTGTGCATACTGCATTCATGAAGCCAAATGCATGGCAGTAAGACTGATCTCTAAATTAATGCAAGATGAATAGAAAAAATAAATAGATTTTAAACCAGGCAGTAGGACTCTTTGCTGCATGAGCATATTCCATAAATAACTAGCACAACAAAGAGATTTTCTGCTTTTGCTGGTGTTTCCTCCATATCAGGCTGGACTAGTAATTAAAAAGAAGAATTAATGAGAAAAGATGAGCAGCAGCATCAGAATGGCTGGGAGGTTCTAACTGTTAACTAACTAATAATCCATGCAGTCAGAAACCTGCCTTGGCAGTAGCAAATAAAGCAAAAATGGAAAGACAGCAAGTACTTAGTCACATTATCCCAAGATATGCTCTGGTTTTCCAGAAAACTATGGCTTACAGATTTTTGGAACCCAAGCTGAATCCTTGTCCCGAAAAGTTTACAGTGTTCACCTCCATGAATAATATAAATGTGTTCTAAAAGTAGATAAGACTTTGGTACATACATCATCTTAGAAATAATGCATTACACACCTTTTTTACTGACCAATAACTGTAGACGACTATTTTTGCATTAAAAGAGGTCAGTTAATTTCATTTTTTTGACTTCAGGCCCTGCATAACTGAATTTGCTTTTTCTGTGGCATTTTTCAGCTTATACACTTCTGTAGGATCCTTCCTTTCTTAGGTCCAAGAGTCTTGTTTTTTCACTTGGTCTTGTTTTATTTGAAAACAGTTATATCCTGCAACTACACTTCCTTTCTACTCTATGGGCAACTTTGAGATGAAAATGGTCTGGATTTGAGGACTGTTCAATATTCATGCTGACGACACTCCTAAAATATCTGTGCATTACTATATCTTGACAATCTATAAGTGAATGGAAATAGGAGCCACAAACACAAGATATTAAGGAGACACCAATTTGAAGTTCGATTTTGTGCTTGTCCTGATAACACTGCTTTTCATACTCAAGTTTAATGGAGCAACAATATGAGGTTTGTAATTTAAATCTAATATTGAACAGTGAAGAACATGTCCTTTACAATAAATTCAATTAATTCACTCAGTACTGATATTTAACAAGAACTGCTATTCATTGTTTTTGACTATAGTGTAAAGTAATGGAGCCCAACTGGCAAGGTTAATGCAAGCTAAATAGTCTCTTCAATAACTTTTGTCTGCATTATTTTGCCTCTATTCCTTCACCATTATCAACATTCAACTTTGGTTTTCCCATTATCCACGTTCAGCTTTGATTTTCATTGATGAAATTTTCACAGTTACTATTCCTTACTTCATTCACTATACTCATTCTCCCAGAATTCTGATAGATTTGTTTTTTCTCTACCTGATTTTCCATTTGATTACATACAGAGTTTTCCATTATTCTGAAATGAATAACATGGCTACAGTTCAGGAGATTGATGCCAACATAAACTCCTGGCACCCATGAGGAACAAAAGACAGGGCTTAGACTGAAAAGGGCTTAAATTAACCTTTTCATTTTTAAATTGAAAACTGTGATTTTTTAATCATGGTTGACTATTAGGTGTAGTAGTGGATTATGTCCATGGGGTCTTGGATCCTGTGACTCTAAACTTCTTCATAGGTGTACCTACAGATCTGCCCAGTTGCTCCAGTCTGGCATGACTGACCTACACTCGCCACTGGTGTGGAAAGCAGACACCCCATATCAGAGAGTTCAGCAGAGCCAGCATTGTTAAGAGACACTCAGCAGAATTCCTTATTGTCAGACACTACACACAAAACCTAGGGGGAAAATGACATTCCTCCTCTTGACTCTCTCATACTAAATAGTGTCACAGTGATGAGAGACCACATGCCTTAAGAGATCAGGAAGAGCTGTGGAGTCAGAACCTATTCTATCTTCCCACCTTTTGGGAAGGAACTTCCTTTTTTTGTTGGTTGGGTGGTTTTGGTTTTGTTGGTGGTTTTTGGTTGGGCTTTTTTGTTGGTGTTTTTTTTTGTTTTTTTGTTTTTTTTTTAGTTCTGCTTGCATTCTCTAGAGCAAAACCCCAACCACATAGTTATGTCTTGAACAAACAAGCCTGACTGAATGAATGAATGAATTAAAGACTTTGAGGGACTGGAGAAGACGCAACCAAAAACTAGGCTATCTGCCTGGAAGAAACACGTACTGAATATCACAACAGGAGGTTCAGCAGTTCAGCAGAAAAAAGTAGCTGCTTCTGAAGGTTTCAGATCAAAGGACAATCAACATTCTAAGGAATTCCAAAACAGGGTTTTAAGAAGCTTCATCTAAATACTAAGGAAGAAGAGCAAGGACTACCTGGAAGATTAAAAAAGAAAACCAAAGCTCACAGTGGGCTCCCTCAGACAGAATAATTTAACCATTTCCTAGCTGCAAAGTCCTGCACACCATCAGGCATCTCCTACATTCTGTTACATCATCAGGAGCCATGAGATTTTCTCTTGAATTCTTGCTGATCTCATGAAATATTACTTCATTGAATGCCATTAAAAAATGGTTTCCAACCTTTACTACCAGTGACAAGATGAGGACTGCTGACATACAAGCCCATTTCACCAAACAAACTTGTCTGCAGAAAGACTTGGAACAACAGCTAATTACTTACAAAACACCAAAACTACATGTTTAGCACTTGAAAACCAAAATTACATACATGCACAAGTATACAGAAGCAGGCTTGTAAAAGGCTGCCATTTTTGACTGAAGGGCAAAATAAAACTGGAGGAATTGCTTGGAAAAGAATCAGAAAGGAATTTTGTGTTTGAAAATAGCGATTGTAAATCACACAAAAACAAGCCACAAGGCTGGAAAGCATCCTTCCAAGACAACCTAGAGGCATGCATGAACATTGGCCCAACTCCCAAAGGATCCTCAAGGCAAAAAAAAGCAGGAGCTGAATACAAGCATATTTTATTTTTCCCAGTGGAAAGAGTATCAGTAGTTTGCTTAAAAATTTCTTACATCTCAGTAAATTGCTACAAGACTAGAGACTATAAGAAACAGTTTCCAAAGACCACATCTGCTTCTCATAACTGTAACCTTACAGTGAAGGAAGGGGTAAAATCTGGACCACACCACTCATTAGCATCACATCCTAGAAAAGATCAGGCTTAAACTGCTGGGAAATTTGACGACCCTTGGGCAGACTCACAGCCTAGATGCTCACACCCTTAATAGAACTACCTCACAGAAATAATCTGGTTAGGTCAGAAGGTCAAATCAACCTTTGAAATATAAGGACCCCTGTGTACAATTTTCTACTGCAACTCTGAATGATCACACTCATGGGCAGGAAGCCAGAGGGAACAGAGAAGTATTTATGCTGAATATTAATCCACTGTGTTATCTGGAATTAAATCCAGATCTTAATATTGCATGAGGAGCATCTTTTCCTTGCTCTTTACTTCACCACCATGGAACCTTAAGAGATGCTCAGAATGAGTAAGAGGATTTGGGAGTTACGGGTACAAGAATCAAGAACAACATCCTGATGATCTGCAAAACGCTGTTTATTTTCCATGCAATGTTGTCCTCAGAGTTCATACAGCTTGTTGGATGTCTTAAGCTCTGAAGTAAAATAATCAAATTAACTCTATGCCATTTTTCGACCACAGGCATAGCTGGATTTCAAGTGAGACTGTGATAAGTATTTGACCTAAAGAAAAAAAGGATTTTCTCATAAATAAAATCAATTTTTAAAAAAAAATCTATTTAATTTTCAGGTACTAGACAGCAGCAATAATTATAGAATTATTTTATATCCAGAGCTTAGATAACCCCCCTAAGCTACTCTGAAGATAAAAAAAAGTCATTTGTAAAGTCTAGTCATCCTGGAGAGGTTCAGTTTATGATTGGAAACAACTTGTTTCTGTAAGGAAGTCAGTGAAAATACAATGCCTGTAATTTTTCCTAGTAGAAAATGACATAGTCCTCATTCATTTTCCATACAGCTGCACTGTTTAGTATTGGTCATCTTGTACATTGTTCTGAGAAACTGCTGGTACCTCCCAGTATAATGGGCCATTATAATCACACAAACAATGAGTCCACTTCTATTCATTTACAATTCCCATACTGTCCACCTAAGTGTTTTTCACAAGACTACTTTCCCATGATCCTTTCACAAGTTTAATCCTGCCAAACAATTTTGAAATAAACAAAACCACTCAGGCTTTCTACACTACAGGAGAAGATAGAGATTACAGTCAACTACTGTGTCAAGAGAAAATACATTGGCTAATATTGGCAAAGCAACAAGGGGTGCCACTATACCAAACAAGTGTCAACAACAGCTGCTGTGGGGCTGCTGCAGATACCATGAGTGTCTGAGGAGACAGAAAGCCAAAGTGTTCAGTGAGAGTCTACATTTCACAGTCCAGTGATACAGTGACACGCATGCACATCTCATGCTATGGATAATTTTGAAATTGGCAGAGCAGGTTATTTGGCAAGAATTTACAGAGATGACTTATTAAAGCTTTAGGGAGGAATTTCCCTTTGTCAGGGGGAATTGTCATTACATAGCATTAATCAGAATTTGCTTTGACCTGAAATAACAGCTTTAGATAACAGATTCACAGGGCTATCAGCAAAGAAACAAAATGCCAAACTTTGTGAATAAAAATATGCAATTAACATTAAGATATAAAGAAATGTATTACTGAAAATTATATTACTACTATTAGTTGTGTTTCAGGCATTAGTTTAGATTTGGTCCTTGTATTGATGCTTAGATTTGGCAGTATCACGGGTTCCATCGTATTGTCCAGCATTTGGAAAAATGGTCAGTATTAGGAGGTGAGCCACACTTTATTTCCAGTGGGAGTGCTGAAAGTTAGGCTTAAACACTGAAATAGCCAACCCTGATGTTTTGGGGAGTTTTGATTTCTGTGTGTGAGTCCTGTGCATTTCCACCTTGAGGCACAGCATGTCCCAGGAGGATGCCTATTTCACATGCTCCCATACCATAACTTTATTAAGTTGATTGAGAAAACAAGAGCATACTTTAAGTCCCAGACTATGCTTAGCAGTTTCATAAAATAAAATAAAACACAAAATAAATCTAAAAAAGGAATAGATTCTAGTTTGTTCCCTATGGGACTCTTTACAGATTATTATATAATATCAATATAGGAAATCCAAAATTTAGAAAAATACACCTTGATTAGCATTCATTTATTTTGTCACACTGAGGTCAATTAACATCAACTGACAATGAGGCAGAAAAGATGTATAAAAGTACAGTATAGGAGAATCTTCATTAAAGATCTCAGTGCCTAATTAAATTTACCCCTGTGCAACATAATCTCTTACTAGATTGAAGCTGAAAATTCAACACTGCATTCATTCATTCAAGGAAATAATTTATTCACTCATGAGATTTATTGCCACAAGAGACTATCAGAACACAGAGTACAACCCTCATTACATTATAGCCTATTATATTTTGCTAAGGAAGACAATTACATGTATTTGAATAAAAACTGTATATGACAAAGGCACCCAATCTTGATGCTTTGCCCAGAAATATATGAATGTCATACATCTAGATGACACAAAAACTATTCACTGTATGAAAGGAGTTAAAATATGGTGTGGAAAAAGGGTTTGTTCATTGCTGTTTCAATTATTCAGCACAGTGTGTATGTTTCCATCTTAAATCTAGATTTAGGCATGGTATGTCAAACGTGTAGCAATACTGACAAGACACTGTCAAAACAGCAGTCTCAGTAAGATGATGGAGCAGGTACTTAGAATAGAAAGGAACACCCGTTGAATAATATTAAGCATATCCACAGAAATTACTGTCTCCACAAAAAATCTCATTAAAAAACTACAGGATGCTTCTACTTTAAAATTTGTGGAAATTCTAAAGGCACAGTGGAAAATTATAGGAAAGCAATATTTTTGCATCCTGTATCTCTAATAATAGTTTACATTTTTATTATCCCAATGCCCCTGAAAATTAATCCTGCAGTTCTTAGTTATCAAGAGGTTAGTTAACAAGAGGGTTTTTTGTCCAAGGTTACTTTCATCCTCCCTCTTCTCCATTTGTTACCAGAATGTGTTCTAAATAATTACAAATGAATGAATCAAGATGACTGTATATAGCTCATTACACAAATTTGTGATATTTACAGGTGCTCTGTAAGTGAACCACTTATGGCTTTTAAATCCTCACAGTAGGTGAAGCTTGGAGGCTTCCTCTAAAAACAGCAGTAGAGCTGCCTTGGCAGTAACATAAAAAGCAGGGACAGACATACAGCTCTCATCTGGTCCTCAGTGACAAACAAAAGGTTGCTTATGCTACTTTGTCTCCACAACCCATCCTCTCTGCTTTGCTATTTCCCTCACCTTTCTGCAGCCCATCTCCTTGAAGTTACTGCACCTTAACCACTGCCACCCTCACACACATCCCCCTTTCTGCCTGTTGTCTCATGGAGGGGCTCAGAGAAGTACAGAGAATCCCTTAAGGTTTTTTCTAATGTATCTAGGGATACATTACAGGGTCCAGCAAACTGCACTGCTGTATTGTATGTCTGAATCTTTTTTTTGTTTGCTGACAGCATATTCCTCTGGGTGCCTTGTCTGCTTTCCAAATCAATGGCGTAAATAAAGCAACAGGCTTATGATGGTTTGGCTTGATTTTTTTATTTTCCTCCTTCACAGAGTTTATAATTTATAGGAGTGGAAGTCCATAAAGTGAATGCAGACATTTGCTTTATGATTTGGAATGGGAGCATTGGGTTAAAAGGTTTCAGGACCTGGAAAGGAAAACAAAGCTAAAATGCTATTGTAGAGGAGGAGATTCTCTCTCCTTGTTTTTCCTGACAATATCTTGAGTATTATTTGCTTGTCAGTCTAAATACTCATCTGGCCATTCCCAAATTCCTTAGTATCTGGCTATTCAGTTTAACTCTAGTGGCCAGTAGTGAATATCATGACTCTGCTTTAAGCAGATACACGTCTTTGTGAAGTAAGATGAAAAATGAAGCACTACATATGCCCAACATCAGCAAGAGAATTCAATAATATTGATCCTACTGTCATCCCTCATATCTCAACTATAGTACTGGAATAAATAAAAGCTCAAACTCTCCAAAACTTGAAATTTAGTAAAGCACTGCAGTGAGATCACTATGAAAACTTCCAAAACAGTTAAATTTGTTACAAGATGTGGATATAGTTTTCTAAATGTTTAATGAATGCACAGAATCAGTGAGGAAGATGAAAATAATTTAAAAATAATTACTTTCTCAGATTAACAGAGGTGAAACAAATCAAAGATGATCACATGATCAAATGTATTGAGGCTAAAACAATCTGCTAAATAATTGGTTGGCATCTCTTAAATTTTGGATTCTTCTCTGCCCCTTCCTTTTGTTCCAGAATTGTAATCACATATAGTTATATTCTAACAAGGAAATAAAAGCTCTGAATATTTATAAAATTATACTGTTTTTTCTTGAATTCTCACTTCAGGTCATTCAGGTCATTAAATGTTCATCTTCACATACAGGTCTCTTTCACAATGATGTTGCCAAGAGAATATTAACCAGTTATGGGGACTGCAACCAGAGCTGGTGGGGATGGCTTCCCACATGGTCGCCTCCATTCTTTTCCCCATTCAGTGATCTTTTGGTCCCAGACCAAGCAAGATAACAAGCCACAGGCAAATGGTGTGGAAAAAGGAAGCAAATAGTGCAGAAATTACTGGGATTTTTTTAAGAGGCACTTATATTCTTGAAGAACTGCTTTAACTACAGTCTCCTTTCCAGCCATTTGAGTACAGTGAATCTTAGCAGTGACAGGCTGTCCCCACACTTACGCACCAGCTGCTTCAGGGGAACTTGATGCGCTTTGTCACTGGATTTCAAAATCTTTCCTGAGGTGCAGAAACACACAGGTCAAGAAGATACTCTAGTTCTGTTCCACGTTCTCACAGTTATAAATGCCTGTGCTCAAGTCCTTCCAAATTTCCCAATCTAGTGGGGTCCCAAAAAAGCATTTCAGGAAAAAGGCTGGATGAATTAAAAACAGTTAGAAAAAAAGAAAATAAATGAAAAGGAGTAAAAAAGCACTTTTCTTAGACTTGCACAGTTTGTACAAGCCAGCCAAACATTTTTGCTAAACTTTCCCACAAAAGCCTTCTCAGGAAGAAAATTACGGCAAAGTGTTTGAGACACAGCAGCAACAGAGTCTATATTGCAACAGAAAATTGTAGGCTTAACATGAGGCATAATCATCACACCTTTTAACAGGAAAAACAGATCTGCAACACAAAATTTGCTTCTACATAATTTTATGTTTCTCTACATTGCCAGTTGGTTGTCTAACAGCTCTCTTTGGTAAACCCCCATTTCACCAAAGAGGAAACATTTCAGGCAATCGAATATTGTCCTCTACACTAACAGCAGTACTGTCCAGATTTTGCTAGATAGCCAAAGAAGTCAATTGATAAGCAACTTTTAATTGCTGAATTTGTTTTTTCCTTCAACATTTCTATTTTTCAAATATTTTCAGTGTGCCAGAATTTCAGACCAAGGGGAACACAAAGCAAACACAGGCTGTGTAACATATACGTTATGGCAGAACGAGCAACACAAAATCCAATATTTCATCCTTCACGGGAGACTATCTATTGTTCACTTGGCAATAAAGTGTATAAATTAAACTTTGATTTTCTTGTTTCACTTCTCTTTACCATGCCTGGTGTGCTAATATGTCAAGAGAATTTTGTCTTTTTGAAGTTTTGCTGACAATGTTACAGAACCATTTTCTCTGTAGCACCCTTCTGAAAGTTGTTCTTTTCTAAAAAACCCTTTTCATTATATATCAATTTTGCTATCTCTGCAAAAAATATTACTTGCCCGAGGGTTTTTATTCTTCTTTCAGTCATGCTGCCAGGGGGCTGATTGTTTCTGATTGCTAAAGTCAAAATTCACTGAAAATGGACTATTTAAGCTGAAGAGCATTTCACAGGTTTTCCAGTCACCTTACTTGTCTATATTATTTAGTAACACAGTTACTATGTGATGGAGATTAGAAAATCATTTGAGCTGGCTTCATTGACACTCTGGGCAGAAAAATAATTCTGTTGTTTCAGATTCTGGAATGGCGGTCACACAGTAAAGCATTTGATTGCTTAGTGAAGGGTGCAGCATAAATGATGCAAATGGACATACAGGTGACATATGCTGATCTCTAAAAGCTAGGTTACCAGCATCAGAATTTCTCACATAATTAATTTCACCAAATTTTGTTCTTTATAGTATGCAAAGAAAAAAGAAAATTCTATATTAAAATTGATGTGAAGACTACTAGAAATCTTTTGTGCAATTAAAACATAAAATCTTATCCATTAGACATAAAAATACCCACTTGCATAATTTGTATAATTTTCACCACTTTGAAGAATTGATCCTACATAATTTCACTGCCTCAGGCAAGAGGGTTTCATTCACTTCCCTGCACCAGCATGAAACTGCACAAGACACTGAGGTATCTGAACTTAAGACAGCACTGGTGATCTAAGTGAATTCAAGAGTGAGTGTAAAGATGATGAGTAAAGTATGCCACTGACTTCCAACTATACTTTTACTCTCTTTTACCATTTAGCAGAGCTTTGGCATGACTGCGTCATTGTTTTTTACTCAATAATTTTCTTAACCTTTCAAAAACTTAGGGTCTTCAAAAAGAGTATCTGGCTGCTATCTGACAGCAATTGATGTATAACAAATTATTCCTTGTATTTAAAGGGTAATGATTTTCCTGGGCTAGGCACAGTGTGGGCTGCATGAAAGGAGGGTGGAAAACAAAGGAGTAAAGGCAATTTGTTCTGTAGCAGCAATGAGATTGTGCTGCAGCCAACATCAGGGACTGCCTGAGCTGCTGATTTTGAGATTTCTTGCAAAGACCTTTATCCATGTGTGGATCAGAATCTTAAACAACTGAAGAGAACCAGACCTAGAAGAAACTAGAAAAAAGACTATGCAGCCAGCCCCTCTTCCCTAATCAAGAGTTGCTCCAGTTGTGTCATCATTGACACTTGCATTTTTCTAGCCTTTTCTTATAAACCTTCGAAGATGGAGATGCCACACATGGCCCAGGCAATTTTCTCCAGAGTCTCACTAATCCCAGTACTGAGAAGACTAGCCTCATTCAGCACTGCTGTGATTTGCCCACTGTTGCTTTTCCAATACATCCATAATATAGAGAATAGATTGTTGCATTCTTCCTTGTGACATACTCATGGGCATTTCATTCACATTTTCACTTAAATGTCCCTCCTTCAACTAAAAACCCCAACCTTTCAGTTCTTGTCATTTTCCTGTTTCACTCTTGGATCATCTCTTGAAAGGAATTATACTGAAAAAATATGTTTTCTACATTTGAAAAGAATGATGAAAGGAATTATACTGAAAAGGAATAGGAATTATACTTGAAAGGAATTATACTGAAAAAATATGTTTTCTACATTTGAAAAGAATGATATTATTTGGTTTCTAATGGAAAAGGTGGAAGCCATTACATATTCTGTGATAGAATGTTTAACTGGCACAACAAAAAGCCTACAGTAAGATACCTTGAAAGAAGTTCCCAAACACTAACGTAGCAGCAATGACTGTCAGCCCCATTCACCAAGATATCCCAGTCATTTCACAGTTGAAGTAAAATTGATTAATCAGGCATTGAACTAGAGGGCAGGAAATAGAATCACATCAAAGAAAGGCAGACTAGACTGAAAGAAGATTTTTGAGTCGAATAAAAACATTCTGTGGGATAGGAAAGAAATACATGAGCTAGCAAGAGAATGCCAGATAAAACAAATCAAGGATGATACAGTTTTAAAAATGCATCCAGAAGCCTGTGGAAATGATTATCAAAACATCAGTGATTGACAGAATTCCTGAAAAGTAAAATAATAAATCAATATAAAAAAATAAATATCAGAAAAAAACAGGGCAGATGGCATAAAGGTGCAGATGAAAAAGGAAAAGAGGAGTTACATGGATTAAACAAAGAGGTTTTACTGTCTCCCTTTCAGAAATTTTGCCACGGGAATCAAGAAGGACAAACAATATTTCATGCTCATCCATTTAAAAAAAAAATACTAGAATGAGTAGCTGCTGCTTTTGCATGCATCCTTCTCTTTTGTCTAATACTTTTACTGTAAGTCTGACTCAGTCCAGTTTCCTGTTAGTCTTTGTGCCCAGTGCCTTAAAAGGAGTAAGATCATCTATTTCAAAAACGCAGGACTTGTAAGAGATCCCTGCCTGAACCCAAAGAAACAGAGTACACATTTGACATGTATCTTCAAGCATTTGGGGGAAAGCTATTTAAACAAACACAGCTTACCAGTGCACATGTATGTGATGCTTAGTATGATCACCAGCACAGTTTGCATGTTTCACATCACAAAAAACACTTGAGCTGATGATGGATGTTCAAGTGGAAATAGTGTGAGCCCCATTTTGAGATTTGGGCTTATGTAAAAGAATCCACTTATGCATGTTTTACTTTAGACAGATAAAAATTAAAGTAAGCAAAGATAAATAGTGATTACCTCAGAGCAGCAGTTTTCCCATTTCTGTGAGTACACGTGACCTGCCTTGTTTGGTACCCAATTTGTATGTCCCAGTATTTGTTCTCCTGTCTATTCTGTCTGTTACGATTCCTCTTCTTCTTAATTAACTCGCGAGCCTCAGGATCCCGAACTGCCTTTTCTCTGTCCTTTTCCTTGTCTTTGTTCTTCCCTCGTTTCCTTGCTTGCCTTACTTGTCTTGAGTGGGGCACCGAGCAGGCGCTCCATGGCCCCACGTTCAGGCTGTACAGGCTTTCCTGGACGGTGCAGGGGCTGGACTGGCACATCTGGAACTCGGTGAGGTTGGGGCAGGCCGAGCCGCCGAACTGCGGCGGGGCCACCACGTGCCGGGTGCGGTGCTGCAGCCCGTTCCCACAGGTCTTGGAGCACTCGGACCAGGGCGAGAACTCGGCCACGATGCAGTCCTGCCGGCACGGGATGAGGCACGCCTGCTCCTGCCGCGGCTTCGGCTCAAAGTACTCGCAGATGGCGTCCTCGGCTGCAACCCCGTTGGACTTCTGCACGCAGGTGATGTCCCTGGTCTGGATGCCCTCCTCCCCTCGGAGGCACTCCAGGGGCCTCTCGTGGCTGCGGGAGAGGACAGGCCGGCACTGGTTCCAGGCGCCGATCTGCCAGTCGTACAGCTCCTTGTGCCAGTCGCACACGCGGAAACAGCTCTGCTGGTTGTCCGGCCGCTCCGGCTGCCGGCAGTTCGTGGGCAGCGTGGTCCAGCCCTCCGCGTGGGCACACCACACCGCTCGTGTCTGGATGCCTCCTGGACCGCACTCGTCTCCCATGCATCTCCCCCATGGACCTGGAAAACAAGAGAAGATGCTGACGTTGCACACTGAAGTTATATCTCTGCCATAGTGAAAAAGCAAGCTCACGGTATTTCCTCAATGTCTAAGAACTTCACCCTTGGAGAAAATTCAACTTTGAAAATACAAGTATGAGATTACTCTTCATCTACTGTACGCATCTGTAGTTTTTATAATTACAGATACATTTCACTTTTTATTCCAGACAAAATGAATATTTAATACTGAATAATACTGGACATACACATGAATTAATTACATTAGAGAGCTATAACCTAAGCAATCACATTCACAACTTAGTTTTTGCTGCCAAGGTAGGAGCCAAAGATCTTCCCTTCAAGGATGAATTGGATCTCTCTCATCCACTTGAATAACCTTTCCTGGACTGTTTAATATTTCCTTCACATTTCTATTGCACTACACTTTATACCTTGATATCGACTAATACTGTGTTCTCTTCCTTCCATATTGCATACAAAAACAAGAACAATTACACAATAAATTTTGAAAAACAGTGGTGACTTCAAGTAGGCCACTTCTAGTCTTTCCTTTATATAACAACAACAAAAAAATTAAATCCATTTTAAAAATGTTCGTTCCACACAATCTGAGATATTATTATAGAATAGAATAAGCTCTTGAAGACAGACGTATCAGCTGGTAACTCTCGAAGTAACAGAAGACATTGAATCACAGAATCATAGAATACTGGACTGGAAGTGACCTCAAGGATCATCTGGTTCAAACTTTTATGACAAAAAACCAGTTTAGACAAGATGGCTCAGCACCCTGTCCAACTGTATCTTAACAGTGTCCAATGCTGAGGAATCTATCACTTCCCTGGGGAGATTATTCCAACTTTTGATTATTCTCATTGTAAAAGTTTTCTCTTGCGTCCAATCATAATGTCCCCAGGAGCAACTTACACCTAGGAGTAACCAGTTCCTACCATTTTCTTAAATCTGCAAGGTCTATGGTAAATACTTGACATGCAACATGTTGTTATAATAAATGTCATCAAAAATAAATAAAAGGCTATATCCTTGAAAGATGACATAGTTGCTTTTCCATTATTAAAAACTGTAATTATCACCCAGTTCAATGCATGAAATCCACAAGTCAGAGGTTAAAAAATCCTATATTTTTCAGAGTTTTTAAGATCTCCCCTCATACACACAGTGAATTGACTTACCATATAACAGCAAAAGAATAAGCAATTCAGTGAAAAAACCCTACAAATATTTATCAAAGGAAACCTATCTACAGACACTTGATCACACAGAGAACATTTTCTCCAACAGAGGAGTGCTTCATCCTATCAAGAAATTGGGGCCAAGCCACACAATCCTCATTCACCTGAATGACCCCAGTACAAGACTTTCTGTGAGTAAAGCTGTTAAAGAAACAAGGCTGAGCCTTTGCTATTTTCAAAGCAGGTTAGCAGCATAATTTTGGTACTGCACAGGAATAAATGAAATGAACTATGGCAGATACAAAATATTTACAACATCTTATTGAATGACTGGAGGGAATGTGTGGCCACATCTTATTACTGATTCCCATGACATTTAAAACTCTTATTGGCTTCCACACAATTTTCATCTGTTCATTCAACATTAATTTCAGAAACAGTTTGGGAATGGGCTGATGATAGGCTATACATTTAGCCTCTGCTCCTCACTGTCACTTTTTTAAGTGGACATTGTGACTGAACAGTTCACCAGTAGTTCTAAAATCCTGAAAATGGACACTAGCTGGCTGAAAATAGCAATACCAGGTGCCAGATTCAGCCCATGGAAACTCCCTCATATTTCTTTGCAAATGAAGTTTGAATTAGAGTTGCCAAGATCTATCTAGCTATCCAGAAAAATGAATGTATATTAAATATAAACACACTTCAATTTCCATTGCAGCAAGACTGCACTACTGTAACCAGCCTTCCACAAATGACATAATAATTATTGTATTTAATTTGGTTGTATTTACACTGAGTTGAGGGATACCATTTACTCAAAACACCACTTTGAACACTTGCCCTTTTTAAAAAGTAAAGACTGCAGAAAATCTTCCACCAGAGCAAAGATACAAAAAGCAATCATGATTGAAATAAAGATAAATTGTTCATCTTGCAAACTACAAATTTCAATGACTTACCATGTCAGTACACCTTGTATATGGTTTGTTAAATGAAGAAATCCCTCTTTATAAAGATCAGGTCATTACAGCACCCCAGATGAAAATTTTGCCCACTTGGGATTCTATCATATCTCTGTTCATCAATAATCAAAAAAATCACATTGTACCTAAAAAAAGTGCTTGTCATCAAAGTATCTTCAATCCAATTCTAAGGCAGGTTTACACTATATAAAATTATAAAAATCTCAGTCTTGATGCAATAAATACTACCTTTGGAAATGTAGATAAGAACAAAAACTCTCTTATGTGACTCTGCGAACTGGGCAAAAAAAAGGTCTTTCATTAGATTATAAATATGTTGTTTTTAGAACTGAATACAAAACAATATGAGATGCACAAAGAGATTCATGTAGTAAATTGCATTATTTTGCTTGTCCTGTGAAGTAGTAAAACATTTTATTAAATCATTACAGGTGAGTATCAACAAACCACATGTACAGGACCCTTTGAGCAGACTACTGCTCAGAAATTCTATGTTTATGTGCATGTCGACACAGAGCTCTTAATGATGTATCTGACCCTCCCTCTTATCTACATTAGGCTGATTTTTAAGTTTAAAGACAAAATACCCATTTAAGAGAAAAAGACTGCAAGTACATTAAAAGCTTAAATTTTCACTCTACTACACACTTCTTTATATGACTATGACAGGATCTAAAAGGGAACCAAAGCTTTGGGGCAAGGATCTGTTTAGGCTTTGTTCTAAGTGAGTTCCCTCAAAAAACTGAAGTGCCTCCACACTTGACCAAACCAGATTTCATTTGCACAGAAGGTTAAAATTTGGGGCAGGGGACAGGTGTTAAAAAAAAGCAGAAAACAAAAAAACCACTTGCAAATACATAATTCTTCTCTGCCCTCTAAGCCTCTTCCCTGCCCCCAAAGTCTTCCCTGATTTCAAAGGGGAGGAAACTGTCCCGTGCTGTCTGGCCTGCAGAAATGCCTCTGGCCCTGCAGTCCTGGTCATGTATTCCCTGCCATACCCTCCTCTCACTCAAATGGTTTCTCTTTCCTGTGCTCAGGACCATAGGATATTCTTAGCTGGAAAGGATCCACAAGGATCATTAAGTCCAACTCTTCAGTGAATGGTCTATCTGGGGATCAAGCCCACAACCTTGGTGTTATCAGCACCATGCTCTAACCAACTGCTTGTTTGTGTTGCTTTTAACCTGGAAGGCTTTAATCACAAAACAAAAAGACTTTTTTTTATGTCTACGTGATAAAATCAAGGATGAATATTTGGTTTTTAATGCATGCTCTAATATGTACAGGAACAAAAAAACAACTGGTAACATTCTTCACAACTAGCTACATTTTCTTTTTGGATTATGGAATACATAGAAAAATAAAAACATTAGGGAAAAAGACCTTAAGCCTAACACTTCCATACTCAGCATTCATTAAGAACATTAAGAACAAGAGTATCAAGCTAATTTCCAATGAATTGATTTTAAAACACCTATGAATACCCAAGCTATTTCAACAGCTTAATTAATTCATCTTGTTTAGGGTGAAAGAGAATTGATATTTCATTTCTTTTTTTTTAATTTTTAAAGAATAACAAATATAAATTCATGTATTTCTAGCTGTATTAATAGAAACTTGTTTTGACCAAAATTATACCAAGAAATAAATTTCTTTTCTTCTGAAAACAATTTCTGCCATCCACGTTAACCAATCCTCCTGTTATTTTACCCACAAGTCACTGTAGTCAGCCTCAAGCACTTGCTGAGGAATGTTGTTGCTCTGCATTTGTATGTGGAAGTCACAAAAAGAGAGGGAGAGGTTTCTCTCCAATTTTCCTTACAACTATCCACCTCTCTCCCAACTATCAAGAGCCTACAATAATTCACTTCCAACTTAAGAGCCCCCCAAAACATTTCAAGCTTCAAGGTGAGACATGGTTGTCTTTTGAATTAGTCACAGGAATATAGGAAAATAAATGTCTCTGAATTGAGTAAAAGAGCTTTGTGACTTTTCCAAAAAATCAAAGAAATTAATCCTAAAGTATTGCTTATCCACTTTAAAGTTTTTAATGATTCTCAGAAGAAAATCACATGCAGTTTACCTGTGCTATGCTTTTTATATCATTATTAGGGTAGTACATTTACCACTGTGTTTTTAAATAGGAAATGTTAGAACAAAATTAATTTCACAGAAACTATGTAGCATACATATGCAACTCAGAATGAAAGAGATCAGCAGAACACAGTGTAGAGTCTCACCCACCATTACTTAAAGTCTGCAGGAGGTGAGGGGTGACTGCCCTTTCACAAATCTCCAGATGATGTTAAGCACTAGTAACAACAAGGATGTCTTTAGGAAACCTGTCAAGCCTAATCAAGGCTCCATATAATATTTTAATTTGGCCTTTATGAATATTCTTTAGGTTCTCACTTTCTCACTGAAGCAGTCTTCACACACTCTGCTGTCCCTGCTGTGTGCTGATGCAGACACGTCTTGCCAATGGGATGTGTGTGCACTCAAACCATTTCACATTGGGGGAAAAAGGCTACTGCTGTGAATGCAAAATAGCTTTTCTTTGGATTTGTTCTAAACATACTTAGATGAGCAAGTCATATTTCGCCTGTAGTGAGCTGAACTTGTTTCATGAAAATACTACAGTTCATCCATTCTATTTAATCAGTTTTACAAAGGGCAGTTACAGAAATAAATAGGAAGCTTGTTTCTTTTTGTTCTGGGAGTTGTCACTGAAGTCTTAGTGAGTTTAAAATGTCATTGGTAATTCTTTGTCTTCTAAAGAGATTACTGTAAAATACAATATTAAGATTCCCTCTAAGCTTCTGAAGGATTAACATTTAGTTTTTTAGAGAGCAGGAACATAAGTGAATTAAGCATTTCTGCAAGTTTGTTCTGAAATTTCAAGGACTGTTCGCAATGGATTCAAAAAACTGAAAACTATACCCCTGCTAAAGCACTGACAATTTTGCAGCTGAGAGCAAAGTAAGCTATCATTGTATTTCATGTAGTATATTTAATATTGTAAATTTTGTTTCTGGTATTAAAACTATCTCCATTTCAAAAAGAACTTAGTTTGAACTTTCATTCAGGACAAATAAGTCTATGTGAAAATCCCTTGAGCTCTTCTCATACAAATAAAAAGAAAGACAAAATAATTTCCCAACTATCCTCAGACATAATACTCCAAGCACAACTCAAAGCATTGAGCCAGAGATTACTTGTATTTTTAACAAATGAGGGTTGCACTGATTTCAAGTGAATTTTGCTGTACTTTCCATGAGAATTGGTTTTGACCCATTTTGTGTCACTGATTTGGTGCCTGTAAGTAGCATTAACAGTTTAATGCCAGGGAGAGAGACTCAGACTGCACGAGACAATGAGCAGCTTAGTTTTCAGTATTTTGAGAGGATTGTGTTTAATGGGACTATTGAGAAACTGATTAGCAAACACCTACTCTTTCTAAGTTCACAAACAAGCTAACCTTACCTAATATTGGAGAGCTCCAATTCCTTTGTATCGTGAAAAGATTGGGAAGAGGGCAAAAAAGGTTAACTGGGTGACACAGGGCTGAGTCAGAAGGACACAAGTATTACAAGACAGAGTTCAAGCCTAAGCAGTAAATCTCAAGAGAGGTCAAAAAGACACAGATCAAGAAGTATTTGAAGGACTCAGAAAATGACACT
Source organism: Cisticola juncidis (assembly GCA_013400215.1). Lineage (NCBI taxonomy): Eukaryota > Metazoa > Chordata > Aves > Passeriformes > Cisticolidae > Cisticola > Cisticola juncidis. The sequence continues at coordinate 91,155 of VXBR01007104.1, read as the reverse complement.
GAATGTAAACTGCAGCTCCTGATAGTGGAGCAGGTCAAAGAGCTGGATAAACAGCAGGTCACTAAGAATACAGCAGCCTCAGAGCTTTGCCAAAATCACTTGCAGATCCGCTTGGCTGAAATTAAAATATGATAAGCATGTATGTCACTTGGTACAGTATACCTGTATTATCTACATTTGCTTTAAACAAAGGAAAAACAACCACTGCTGCAACGAAGTATTTATATCACAGGCAGTAGCTAGTTGTGAAAGTCTAAAGAGGGAACAGTCTCACTGCTACAGACACATTGTCTATCACACAGGCAAAAAGTAATACAGCAAAATGCTGTAATTCTAGATAAATTACTGGTAGCTTTCTTAGCTTTCTTCTTTTTTTTTTTCTTTTTTTNAAATATTTGTGGCGTTTTTTTTTTTTTTTCTTTTTTTTTTTTTTTTCTTTTTTTTTTTTTTTTATCATGCAGAGTCCGATATGCTGCCAACACCACATGCTGGCTGCATTTGGACAGACAGATTCTATAATTTATACTACTGGGACTGCCAACACAGTAGAAGAGCACTGATAGACAAAACCTTTATTTCTGCATCTTTCCCAGCCATGGCAGGACTCCCTGGGTGCTGTATGACTTGCTGCCTGCTCTGTTTGCCAGCAAATTTTCCCCTCCAGGAGTGCTATGTATCACCTTGACTGCTATTTCTACTTAATGCTTTTGTCTTTCCTGGCTCCTCTTTCAGAGGCTGAAAAGAACATGCAAGGCAGTGTCTGCATCAAAGAAAATGGATTCAGGATATAGAAGAGATAAAACCAGATAGGATTCTCAACATAATAAAATGAAACACCTGTGATTCAGAGGAATATAATGAAGCATCAAATATGCCTACAAATTATTTAACTCTTAGATCGATTTTTAAAATTTTTTAATAGCATAAGGAAGCGTGCAATTCAAAGCCACAGTGCAATTCAAAGAGTTTCCGGATTGGAGGAACAAGTTGTTGAAATTTCTCAAATTAACAATGAAATTTTTAAAAAATCATTAAAAAGTATTATAAATTAAACAAATTTATAAATTGCACATTGTCTCCCCAGCTTTCTAGAGTACTTCAAACAGTGGAATAAAGGCAAATCAAAGCACATAAAAATCAGCCTCTTAGTTATCTTTCTAGGTGTGCACATAGTTATTAAGGCACTTAATAAAATGTAGCCCCTTTTATTTTCTCCCTCTCTTAACATCCATTGAGAAAATACAGTCACACATTTTCCTTCTACTATTCACAGTATGGTAATTAACATTATCCATCTGTTTTCAAATTTCTCTAAAAATTATAATGTAACACACTATACAAACCTAGAAGTAACCATACCATAACCAACCATTTTAAATTCTGACATCAACATCACAAAAGGCAGAACATTATTCAGTATTTCCCTAACAGCACTGTCATATTAGAACATCACATTTACTAGAACCAAATATTTGATTTCTTCCAGCAAAGAGGAAAGTAAATTTTATGCATTAGAAAACTGGTGAGTCTAAGACAAGGTTGTGTATTCCCTAACAAAAGTGTCGAATGCAACATGCTTTCCCAGTGTTGATGTGGTTTCTTGTGCTGGAATTCATGGCAGATTTACCACCACATTTCACTTGGTAGAGAGGTTATTTGGCTGCTCTGTGCTTTTTTCTGCACTTTAATATTGTGACAACTGTAACAGATATTGACTCTTCATTTTTTATAAACATAGGCTAAAAATATCTATTTTCTACAGTACCAAAAAAA
>VXBR01007104.1:70435-89333 GCA_013400215.1 Cisticola juncidis | reverse complement strand
AGAAAAGAGAGAGAGAGAGAGAAAGAAAAAAAGAAAGGAAAACAAATGTAAAGAAATTAAATGGTCTCAAATTTTTTCCCCTCTTCTTAATATAATGCTAGTTATAGCATCTGCCCTGGAGAGCCAGGGCTGAGAACCTAATTGAATATTTATATTAAAAAACCCTTAACCACTTTCTTATATTTGTCACTGTTTAATATTTATTTTGTAGCTCTGGCTGTACACATTCAATTTTTTAAATAAACTGCACCAGGATACACACTTTTCATAATACACTTCTGCCTAAGGTAATTTTACTGTACAGCAGCGTAACACCCTGAAAATTGCTATCAAGAGCCTTCAGCTTGCAGTAGTAGTGCAACATGTTTTTCTGAAGTATATGCTGGCACATACACAAACATGAATAGTTGACAGCTCACAGTGCAGAACTATCTGGTTTGGGTTGTTGTTATCACCTCGAAAGAAAACCTCTCCTTTAGGCTTATTATAAACTTAAGCTAATTCCCAAAATATTATTCAGTTTTAAAACAGTTCTTCCTCCAAATTTTCTTTAGAATAAATTCCTCCCACTGTTCATTTTCCCTTTACCTAGTATAGTAGTAGCAAACAAAATTAATATTAAATGGCTACACAAAAGGAATATTTAATTGAAGCAGCATGGTTTAAAGAAAAATAGAGCTTCTATGTTCTACAAAGCAATTGCATTGCTTTGAGTTTCTAGTCATGTTGGAATAAATACTTCTGATACTGAATAGAGTTTCTTCTAGCCAACAGTCTGTTTACATATAAAGCTGGCTCATGAATGTTTCTTAGTTTCATTAGAGGTGGTGTTAAATCATCCTAACATATTCCTCACATTGCTCTCCTTATGTTGCCTCTCTAGTCACACTGCTGGCTGAAAAGCCAGATAACTCTCTTTTCATCTTCAAAATGATGATTCTCATACATAGCAAACACTCTTGCAGGCTTTGTAAGTTGGATGAAAGATGTTATTAACCTTTGCTTGTATCTCTGGCACACGCCTGTTTGGGGTTTCTTCTGATTACCCACAGTTGAAAGCTGTTCTGCCTCTCCCTTGTGAGGCAGCTCTGCTGAGCCAGGCTGAAGACCTCCCTACCCCAGAGCAAAGAACTGCAGCTCGAGGAAGGCACAGAAATCTGGTGAGCATGCATGGTGTCTTCCCTGGTACCCTCCCAGCTTCCATCAGTTCCAGCTCACACACCACAGCAGACATGTTGGTGCAAACTTTCTCATATAAATAACGCTTGTGCATGGACATCAGATAAAGAAAATCCATGTGTTCTTCAACCACCTTCTAAGTAAGATCAGTCTTAGAACTCATATTAGAAACTCCTAAATTTACTGTTCATTTTTCCATGCTACCAGAATATAACAATAATAATGTATAGAAATACCAGAAATGTGATGATAGAAAGCACATAGAATGCATCTATTTTTCTTATGCAGTGGGCAACGAAAAATGAACGAAAAACCAATCCCATGAACAGCAGGGCCAACTACAAGTAAATCCATGAAATCAGCAGTTACTTACAATTATTATTCAGACTGTAATCAGGAGTAAATATTATCATTTTACAATGAAAGCCCATAATAATATGTGTAACAAAAAACATCACCGTGAATTATTCTTATCTGTGTCCCTGTAGATTTTTACAGCTCTGTCTCTGTCAGAATCTGATTTTAAGAGATAGGTTACAGAGAAAATCAATTCAGAATCCAATGCCTAGTAAAGAGGAGGATTTGATTTGTATAGATTATGTTTTCTCCTTGGTTCAGAACAAAGATTCACTGTTTTCTTCCTATAAGCATTTTATATTCAATTTTCCCACAAATCTTAAAGCAAATTTTAACCAATACACTGCTGAGATAACATCTCACATAACCTGAAAACCTCACTGTCAATGAGTAGTCTCACTAACCATATGAGGAAATGCAGATTTTTGCACTAATTTAACCAACAGTGGCTAGCTCTCCACTTTTCAGCAAAATGAATCCTAACTAGATCTATTGTAAACACACTAAAAGTCCTTGGCATGACCCTTTGGGCATCAGCATGTGCTGCAGCACAAATTTCTTGGTAATGTTAGGAGAGTTTATTTCTCTGCAGTCCCATGTAATCTAGTGATAATTAGTCATATTGAACAGGTGAAAGAGACTTTAAATCAGATTCAATTCCTATCATAAATAATTTTGCAATTCAGTTTGTTAAATGTGATTTTCTTCAGTACACACAGACTGATGCCTTAAAAAAAAAAAAAAAGACAGAGTATTTCTGTTTCAATTTTCATCAAGACCGAGTGAATGCTTTTATTTTTCTGCCTCTGTTTCATTTTCTGCCCTTTGATTTCTTTCCCTTGTTCATCATAGCCTCCTGCTGTGGTGCTGATGGCCAGAAGTGCTAGTTGTGAGGCTGCTGCAACCACAGGGTACGTCTGTCAGCACAGGCCATCATGCTTGTGCCAGCCCAGTGGTTTGTAATTCCAGGCTCTGCTTACATTAGCCAAGGGCAAACAAGACAAAAACCTCCTCCACTGAGAAACGAAGAAATTCTCTTATACAGCTTTTCAGACACTGGCTACAGCTTTCCAACTAGGCTACTAGAACTAGAAATCAGAAATTATTTGTAATATCTTTGCAGATTGAGTTGTTTAAAAGGTCAGACTTTCTGCAAGGTATGATGTCAGACAAGGTAGCCAGAAGCTGTTTATGAGAAAGCACTACATTTCAGTTGCATAAAGTCACAAAGAGATTTAGGTACTCAGCCCCACTACCAGCCTGCAACTGATCTATGTACACCACTTCTGTCACCTTGCACTTCAGCTTCTTCAGTGTAAGGCAAGGACAACAAAATGAGTTTCTAAAGCCCATTAGAGGTATCAACAAAAAACAGTGTGCAATAAGTAAATAGCAGTAAGAACACATGTTCTGTCATTTTGCCTCTGGAAGCACACACTCAGCATCTTTCCTTGGAGTTTTGCTCCAAATCCCAGTTGTGTTGAATGGTGTGTTTTAATAAAAAAGAAGCCCAGATGATAAACTGATGCTTTTTCTTAATCTTGACAGAAATCTCATTCATAGAGCGCAGCATGTATACTTTTCATCTGTGTCTTCCCTCTTTGGCCACAAGAGAGCTAATACAGATTTTCAAAGCTCAAATAAGAAGGTTTCTCGTATCTCTGGACTCTTTATAGCATTCTTTGCCACTAATGGAATGAAATAAAATAGCAGATTTGACCTTAATGAATACCACTTAAATAATGCAATGGACCTGTCATCCTTTGGGCTTTCTTCTAATTCATTGGAGCAAAGAAAGTTTAATGAATCTGCATATACAGAACATTATTCAAAGGGTCAAATGTATATAATTATCTTTATTTACCTTTAAATATTTCATTATTTAAATTGCCTTATTATTGGGCTGAAATAACAATTCAGTCATAACTCTTTTGAAGTGCACTAAGACTTTATGTCTTGCTGAGAGACATTCTCCCAAGCATATTCTCTGTTCATTTATTATTCATTATCTTCTGCATTTTGCCAAATTCCTTTGAAACCCATTTTCCATTTTAAATGGCAACTTTCCCCTAAAACTGTGGTGCATTTTTCATACAGACATCATGAATACAAAAAACTCTGTGAATGCCAGGCAACTAAGTCTTGTGGATATGCTCAGAATACAGGTGCCTCTGTATATCAGACAAGAATAGATCTATAGTAGTTTTGAAGAAGTCTTATCAGGACCATATAATACCTGTCACTGCAATGTATGCAAAAGAGGCAATGTCTTCATCTGAGTGCCCTGTAATCAATCATTTTCATTCAGACATAACTAGGAGAAATAATTAGTTCAAGAAAGTGACTATTACTTAGTGACTTACTTCCATCTGGCCAATGTGTTGCAAAATTGTATTAAATAAGCGGTTTTGGTTTTTTTTTTTGTGATACTGGAAATATATCTAAAAAAACCCTTTTGTCTAAGTATGTTTCTCAATTTTTATTTAAAAAATAAATAATATGAAATATTAGTGTAGGCAGTTATTTCAGTACTTTAGACTATATCAACATTGGCTTTTAAACAGAAATCCCCATTAATCACAGCAGGGACTGCTGCTTAAAAATACATGAACTTGAGCTGCTGTTATCACACTGATCTATCACAAGAACCCAAGATGACCTATTTAAAATGCAATGAATCACTATTACTGAAAAATTAAATGAATACAAGCATTTTAAGGACTGTATCAAAAGAATACTCTCAGAAATATCTAGAAGATATCTTAAAATTCCTCTCATCCATCAGAGAAGCAGAGACAGAAACACAGCAACCAACCTTTGCTTTAGTCTTCTCTCCTACTGCAAAACCCACTTACCTTTTCACTGCCAGTACCACCTTTGAATTTTAGAGTTACTTCAGAGAGGCTATTTTATAAGTAACAGCAGAATCTTTTAGCAGATGCTAAAAGATTTTTTCCTTTTTCTCTTGACAGGTAACTTTTTTCTTAACATCACCTTAAAGCTTCTGTAGGCTTGGAAGGATTTGATTATTGGGATATATTTGATACACTGGGAAATATAGTAATCAAATATTACTGAGTAATCTCCCAGTTAGGAGAAGATGAGAGGAAAAGAAGGTATCAGGAGACTCTAGGTCTCCTGGACAAGGTGATATCTGGACAAGGTGACCTCCACTGCTCCCTCCCAACCTCATATTCTGTGAAATACATGTATCAGTTTGAAGTTCAAAAGTCATAAAGGCAGTATTTGGTTATGTATTTTCCAGAATCTCCTAAATTTTCTAACTTCACTATGTGACAGTTGTGACGGATACAAAATGGCAGAAAAAAAGTTAAAATTACACATTGAGAAATCTTAATAAAGCACTCTTTATGGATTACCACAAGTGCTAAATCTCATAGTTTAAGCTTCATTGAGCAATGCATACTTATACTCATTCTTAAAATTCTTGCTCTCAGTACTTCAAAGTATTAGATAAATATAATCTCCTTTTCTAAATAGTGAAGGATCAGTCCTTTTGCAAATTTGATTTAAGGGAGAAAATTATTAAGATCATAATTTTCCACAGAATGCCGGTCATCAAAACTGCTGAAATGATGCTATGTTATCAGGTCAATCAAATTTCTAGGTAGGTAAACAGTAACTTCACATTCTTCAATTTTGCTAATGATTTATTATAACTGAATGCCTTGTGTAACTTAAAACAGAACTTCAAGAAAGAGAGTAAGTCCAAGAGTGTCTTTTTATGGTATAATAATATTCAATTAAAGGCCATTCCAGAAGGCAACAGTACCTTCGTGGGAAGCTATTGTTGCACATCCCAAGAAGTCTCACCAAGCTGAATAGCAAATCCTCTCCTTTTAAAAGGCTGAGATAACATTATACCACTTTTGCACAGCTCTTTTGGCTATATCACTTAGGAAATTAGAAATGTCATTCTCTATTTTAATTCACCTTCAGGAAAGAAGGTTAACTCATTGGCAAGGAAATTTTAACAGGTCAGATCTTTCAAAATCAATAATGAACTTCACTGGAGATATCTTTCCAAAGGGATAACTGCAATTAAAACAGCCCTCACCAGAGATAATGAGTAGAGAAGGAAGGTTAGTGCTGGACAAAGAAACACTGGCCCCCTTGCCAAGTACGTGATGCAAAGATACTTATCAGCCTGAATTATGCTGAAATATCTTCAAAAGGCCCTGAAAAACGGAAAGGTCATTTTATCTCAAGGAGACTCTTTACAAAGTAATAAGAATGACTGAGAGTCTTTCCTAATAATTTTTAAAAACTTATCAACATCAAAATGTTCACTGGGCTCAGAAACAAAGAATGATACCTGTTATGGAAATTTCAGTGTCACAAAAGATATTGACAGTGATCATATGGCCACTGTTTGTTTTTCTGGAGGATGTACAATAGGTAATTATCCATCCAAGCTATATTAGCAGCCATAAAATCTCTCATCTTTTTCAGATGCACTACGGAAGAAGCAATGTGTTCAAGCAGGGACACATCTGAATTTTGCCTAAGTCTCCATCATAATGTAAAATTTGACTCAATTCCAATTTTACTGGAGAATTGGAGAAGCTCTTGCTTCCTTTTAAAACATAAAATTTATGATTGGATAACAACAACTGCCTCATAGGGAAGTATAATATATTAACTATAAATCAAATTCAGGAACCTAAATTTGTCCACCTTGACCACATTATTTAATTGTTGATCCCAGTGCCTCTTTGTCCCTCTTCTTACCTTATAACAGTACTATTTAGGATGCTTCTTTTCCTTGCAGTGAAAAATAATCACAGTCATCTAGACAGTGGTCACACTTTAAGATGGGCACATTTATTTCTTCAACAGCAGGTTATTGTAAGCAAAGGAAAGCTCAAGCCATTATGGCACCACTGAAAGAACCAAAGGTCACCTGGGTAGCAAATAGAATAAAATATACTCCAAATCACACACACCTCCTTATTATATGCAAATCACTGTGCTCTGTTTAATCAGTAAGCACTTTATTTTTCCTTCCAGTTTAGATTTTTAAAGGCAATAAAGGCACACCAGAGTAGGAGGTTATAGCAATAAGAAACCTGACTTCATGACAGTCAACCAGAATTTCATTAGTTTAGCATAGGACCATGTCTATCTTATCAGGCAGGGCACTGTAAAATAGAAATCAGAAAGAAGACTTCTTTCTTTCAACCATTCAAACAAATCACCAGGAAGAATTACCTCTCTAGAAACTTTGAGATTTAAATTAGATGCCTTTCTGGAAGATGTGTTCAATTGTGTTTATTTTATTTTTCTAAGATCCAAACACACCTGACCTTACTGTGCCACACCTTGTGCGATTTCAGAGACCTAGAGTGCTCTGGTGCTACTACACAGATTTCACAAGCTGCACTGGGCTCAGGGGAGATGTGTACAATGCACACTCAGAATAAACAACTTGATGACTGTAAGCATGATAGTTGGACTAATGTTTTATTTTGATTGCTTGCTTTGCTGGGCCGTCCTGGGAATGTTTATGTCAAATAGGAAAAGGGAAAACTGGAGCCAATAAGTGTGAGTGAAACTTAGGTACTGCAACAATAAGAAAGACAAGAAATGTCTCAACAGTCAGCCAGAAAAGAAAAAGCATTAGAAACAGTGGATTTCACAAACAAAACCACCCTAATTTAGTTTCTTCAGATGTTGCTACCACAAGTAGCAGGTCTTCAACCGTCTCAAAACCTACTTGCTTTTAACCAAGGAATTTTTAACCATTTTCAAAACAGACAGGAATTGTGTAATCCACACAAAATAGTGCAATGTTGTGCTGCAGAACACCTAGAGACATTCACACAAGCATTTGCTCACCTACCCCTGGCACCCTGCTAGCAGACCCCCACCCTGGGCAGTGCTGGCAGGGCAGACACCCTGCCCACACCCCAGCAGCGCCTGTGGAATGCTGGAATGCTGCTCACACTGCTGATGGGAGACTGGGCTTCCTCCAGTCACACGGGAATTGCTGGGGCCAAGGAGTATCCCAGCCCTGACCCACAGGCAGGAGGCATTTGCAGAAGTGGCTGCTGCTGCTGCCAGGTGACCCATACTGCCACTGCATCCCTGGCAGCTTGCCATGCCATGGCAGCACTTATGACCTCACGTTAGCTGTTGGTGATTGAGTGGCCATATGGGTGCCATGCTGCTCATCTTTCCTACTGCCTCCTTAAAGGTTTGTAAGGTCTTGTCAGATCCCATTAATGTTTGGACCACAGCACCTGACCATGCCTTAAAATTAAGATACCCGTTGCAAGTCCAGAATTAAATTTAAGTTAGATATTAACTCAGAATAAAAATACCATTAATGGACCAAGAAGCATTTTTCCAGCATAAATTAATTTGAAGCAGTCTATTAATATTATCCAAATAATCTGTTATCATTCTATGTTAACAGAGTAAATATGACATAAAAAGCTGTTTGAAATGTGCTAGTGGGTAAACTTGCTTTCTTGCCTTTTAAGGAAAGGTAACATAAAACATATGCTGTCTACAAATCATTATTAATTTAAAGCTGCAGAGAGCACCCTTTTATGATGTAGCAATGTACCGATTCATAAATTTGAATTAAATTTATTTAGAGCAGTAGCTTTTATTGAATGTATGTTTTGATTTTTAAATAAGGAGATACACACTAGAGTGAGAGATTTGAAAAATAAACCCAGCTCTTTTAGTGCTTTGCTCTTTCAATAATTCAAACACTAATAGATAAAATCCAACAATAGAGGTTCAGACAGTGATTCTACTACTCCCTTGGTGGCCTTTAAGACCTTGGTTTCAGTCACTAATCAAGACACTAAGAGACCTTTCCCTATTATTAGGAACAATATCAGGTTTCATAATTTCTCTGCAAGAAATGGAACACTTATCCAAGCAAATTTGGTATTAATTGCATGTTCACTTCAAATGCTTTTTACAGCCAACAGGATTTTCACTATCATCTACACAGATCAACCTGCAGATCAGAAATAAGAGAAAGTCTCTGAGGCAATGCAAGAGATTTCCTATAAAATTACATGATGTCTTTTAATTATTCTTCAGCTTCTTTTTGTTCCTCTGAACCTTTCCAAACATAAAGTTTTGAAAACAAAAAATAATTAAAGCTGTTTCTCTAACAGGGGATGTCCATATTTCTGTTGTGCTTACAATTACCGTCAGGCTGAGGTCTTGATTATGGTTTGCAAGAAACATTTGTATAAAACACTTGCAAAGCATGGAAAGATGGACCCACTGTCATCACATAAAACCTAGAGGTTTCAAGAACAAAAATAAGGACATTTCCCTCCCCACCTGTTATTCAGCTATATGCTCTTTTATCAGATGGCACAAAGCATTCCCAATAAATATACTGCATGACTTAAAAGAAATCTACAAAGAATAACTCAGTCCTAAGTGAGGCCTTATGTCAACATTTCAATATGAATGGCATATATATACCCTCTTTTGGACATTAAAGGGTTGATTTCTACCATACACATAATAGTAGCAAGGGAGGAAGGCTATTCCTGTTACTTTGTGGTACCCATCTGTTCAATACATGCAGTCTACTTCTATCCAATGATGCTTATTCCTGGAATTACTCTAGCCTTTAATGAGCTTTTAATACATATGGACCTCCTAGGGTTTTAACTGAAAACATGGAGAACACTACAGGGAAATATTTAAAAAATGGGAATGAAAGTATTTTGGGGCTACAGTGTTCGCAAACACTGAGATTGCAGCTTGGCAATCTTGATGGAGAGCAAAGAAGATGACTTTCCCCAAGACAGTGATGTCATCCTGAAGAACACAAATTGTTTTTTCCTTTCTCCCATCAACATCAATCAGAAGCAATGGAAAAAGAAAAAATACTTTGTATACTAAAAAAAATCTATATTCTGCAACAATACTCTGAACTAAGAATTTATTACTTCTAACAGCACAGCACAGAACTGGATCCGTGAAAATTTGCTTCAGCTCACAGAATTCAAAAAATCAGTGACAAAACCAAGGTCTTTCACATTCCAGCTCAGTGCATTTTTGGTTCATGGGAAATACATAATGCATTTCTTTCACACTGCATATGTGTCAGAACTATTTTCAAGTCGAGATAATACAATAAAAGTTTCCATGATACATACATATTGAGAACAAAGATATCAAAAGACATTTCATTTTAATGGCATTTTCAGTTGATTAAAAAGATCATTTTTTCAATCAAAGAAAATTACATTAATATATTTCAGAAGAGGCACAAGACCACAGCTACAATCCTTTGGTTGCAACCATCAAAGCCTCAGAAGCACACATACACACACACATATATATATACATATATACACATGTATAAGAATTTTACACTCTAATTTCCTTTTGTCTGTATATTTCAAGAGGTCCAAGATGCTGGATGGTTGATACCCACATAGGGAAAATTTTCTTGATCTGAAATCACACCTCTAAACATATGTCAGAGAAAGTTTAGGCCATACTCTTTTCATGCACATAGAATCATGACAACTTTATTTTCTATCATTCTTTAACATCCCCAATAAACCCCTTTTCAGTAGTCAATATTTCATTGCAGATCTTGAGTTAAATGAAAAATCTTCCTTCAACCACCAGTAAAGGGCAAAGGAAGCAACTGAACTGAATGTATGCATCTCAGGCTTTCTCTTCACTATTCTGATCCCTTAGGCATCACTTTTAAATCACCATTTAAAAGTTTGGCTCAAACAGGCAGATCAACACCCACTGACTAAGGAAGTAAGCACTTTGGAAAGCTCATCATCCAAACTTGCCATATCACATTAGTGATGACACCAGCTTTTGAACCATTTGCAGAAAATGTGCCAGATGAAATCCAAATTTGCAATCCAGAGAAGCTGAGCCCCAAAAGACACTACCAAGTGGCTGGACAGTAACCAACAATGGCTAAGTAGCGACTCCTGGTAGAGGCTACCCTGTATGCTCTGCTCACATCCTCCTTCAGAGACACAAGAAGGAATGTTTGCTCCTCTACCCTTGTTATTTTGGAAATGTTCTGATGATCGTGCCAAGGTCAGAATTGTGACCACTCCAACACCAGTCCAAAATGCACAACAGGAGCACAGCTAGTAAATAAATTTGCTTCACAATTGAAAATGGAATCATTATCCCAGAAACTGTGGCCTAAATAAATACACTAGGCTGTGGGAAATCAAAACATGACAAAACAAAACTCAAAACCAAAACCATACTAAACGAAAATGAAAACAAGAGAATAAAAAAAAACACAACTCTGGGAATAAGAGAAGATCTACATGCTGCAAACTGTCCCTGTCAGGGTGTTGTGATGTTCCCTGAGAAAGGCTGGATTACTAGCTGGGTTATCAGCATGCAGGCTTTAACATTTGGTCAGCCCTGAAGTGGACAGGAAGTTAGAGTGGATTATCTTTGTAAGTCCTTCACTACAGAATGCTTCTCTTCTATTCCATTCTATATGGCCATATTTTACCTGTGATTGATCTCCTTAATGAATAAATACTACCTATTTCTTCTGTCTCCTGTTTCAGAAGAGCTGATAATGCCAAAAGAAAGGAACTTTTACAACATTTATTTATTTTACAGGTTTCATAATTGCACAGTATTCCTGTGAAAAACTACATAAATCTGAGGTGTTGGACAGCCATCCCAGGATTAGCATTTGCACTTCTGCATAAAAATAAGCTGAGGGGATCCATGATGCTAAGGTTTGGATGAGCCCTGTTTTTCATGAAATAACTATTTACAACATTTTCTAATAAATAAAGGATGATTTTCAAAAACACGTACAACAAAATTGCAATTAAAATCAAAACAAAACAGGATGTTTCTCACAAAATATGTAAAAACAACTTGGAAATTTCTTGTAGGTGTTTGTGTGCAAGGAGCAGTAGGACATGGGCAGAGAGGAAAAAATCACAATAGTTGTTGCACAGAAAGGGATTACCATTGGTTTAGAAAGACAATTTGCTGGAGGCAAGGATGATATTTAGAGGTGGTCTCTGTACATAACTGTCCTCATTTCATACTCTTCCCCAGGCATCCAGAAACAGGCAAGGTCACAGAAAGGATATTCTGTTTAATTCACCTTTGTTTTGATTTGATATGAATGCTCTCTTTTTAATCAGCTTGTATAAACGTCCACTCTGATAGGATTCTTTCTCCTGTCCCCGTATGATCATGTATGTTCCATCAAATCCAGCAAAGTCCATGATGTCCTGTGTGTCCCAAATGACACCACACTTAACACAAGGAACTCCATAAAAAACATATTCTTACTGAACTTGAGGTGGAAGAGCATGAAAAGATACATCTTATGAAGAAAGTATTGCTTTAGAGGAAAAACAGTTCATATAGAAACTCTAAAGCAAGCCTAAAAAACCCCTGAAAACTTCCTAAAATTTGTTATTTGTTCAAAGGGAAAACAGCCAGAGATACTCTAGGCTTTCTTCTCCTTTAGTTCTGGATATTTCAGTAAATCATATGCAAGATAAATACCTGTAGAACAATTTTCTTCATTATTATGCAGAATTAGATTAAATGGCTTTCTATGACGTAGAAACAGATGACATTTCCAGGGCTTCTGTATCATTTTTTAAAATACATTTACACATGTGCATATGCACCTATCAAGTAATTATGGGAAAACATACATATGCAATCCAGTTTTGATAAAACTTAGTTTACTTCTAGTGTTGCATACACAAAACACCAATTGGCTGTATATGCCTCATTAACTAAGGTAGGGGAGAGGCAAAAGAATAAAAAATATGTAGGAAGAAGGTAAAAATTCCCGTAGATGTAAATACTGGAATAATTTACTCTCATTTACCACTCTAGTCAATAAATATGAAAATAAACCTCACATACCTCTATCTACAATCAGAAAGTTATGGCTTTATAACATGAAAACATTTTTGCCTCATGGTTCCCTACTCAGAAAATATAAAGCAGCTCTCAAGAAGAAAACCTTTAAGGAGCCTGAATATTTTTTCTGTTTGAAGGAAATAACCCTCTCATCCCATGACAGCAAGACCCCATTACAGAATGTGCTAATTGGCTGCACCCTTTGGGAGCTCAGCACACTCCACCTTTTATTTCAAGGCTGACACTGCACCTTAGTGTGAGGTTATCACATTAGTCAGTCCCCGTTGTGAAACACCATGTGTGAAACCAGAATGTAAGTGCAAAATGACTGAGATTCACTCTGGCTTCAGTGTCAGCACAAGGTTCCTGTCATACCACAGAGTGCATGTGATGTGTCTTTGCCCACCTTACTTACACAAGTATCATCAAAACTTTTCACTTTGGATACTGCTGTCACTTAATGAATGCCTGTTATTTCTTTCACGTTAAAAAGTGACTACCTAGCACAAAACAAGGTACCTGTTTTTATTAGAATTTTCTTTACCAGCTTTAGGAAGGCAAGAAATCCTGCAAAAGATCATAACTTTTGCACAGCCTTATCCCTGCACATTTAAGTACAGTGAATAAAATGGAGATAAATGTGCATTTGAAAGGTATTCCTGTGTTAACAGAGGCTGCACAAGCTGTCATTTTGAAAGATGTGAAAAAAGATGGCTGAAGAAAATCAGGGAGGCCACAACTTTGTTTTCTATCTACAAACCATTGTAGAATGACTAGAGCAAATAATAATAAACCTTGGGATTCTTCACTGTAACAGCTTAATGATAAAGAACCAAATTACACACACACATCCAAAACCCCCTTAAAGAAGGAAAAACCACTGTCCCTATTCCCTCAACATTTGAAATGCCAGCCAACTCCATGTGTGAAACCTGAGCACGAGCTGAACTCAGCTCTACCTGCACTGAATCACCCAGTTGGTATAATGAGATGTCTGATTCTTGTTTCATAATATTACATCAGGAATCACAAACACATGAATTAATGATATACAACTATTCTGAAAAACATCTAATAGAAATCACTTTTATCAAGTACTGAAGCATTCCTTCTTTCTTTGGCTACATAGTCTGGCATATGCACACACATTCCCATTTCATCAAACAGACAAAAATAGCTGGGGCAAAATGCTGGTTTTTAATACCTAGGCAACCTCACTAATGGTAAAAAAACTACACCATAGAAAGAAACCAAACCCCCAAAATGTGATTTTTCATCTCACATTCTCTCTTAGTCAGTTCTGCTATTGTGTTACAAATATTTCTCCCAAAATATTTCTCTTGCTTCTTCTCTTTTCAGGACACTGAAAAAAACTCCCCATCTACATAACCAATGTTAGACGCCAAACTAAATTCACATTCATTGTTCCCTTTTCCAAAGGCTTTTCCACAGACCTCTGAAATTCCAAAATGTTGAAATTAGGCACAGAAATAATATTTTACTCTGAATCATATGAAGAAAACTATATAGTTAAAACAATGAAAAAAATTAACATTGACAAAATCTTTAATACACTTTCTGATTTATAAAGAATTGACTAGTATCCACTGTGATTGAAAATGTAGCTACCTCTAATGGACACATTGTCCAATACTTGCACAATGCCACAGCATGGGTGGCATTTATGAAAAAACACAGATATCAGAGTACTGACATCAGAAATGGATCCAGCCATAGAAATATTTTACATTTTTATTTTCCAAACTCCTTTTTCATTCCATAAAGGATGGATTTTTAATACTGCAGATAATTTATTGTTTTAAGACACAGAGAGGAATGTAAATAAATATATTTGTATCAGTCACAGTCTTGGGAACAAGAGGAGAATGAGGCAGCTGAACCCATTCTCAGGGCAGTGGATATGTCAGGCACTGCAATCCCTTAGATCTTACTTCAGTTCAAGACAACTCAGAGCTTCAACTTCCTCAGCCATAGTGGTATTTCTGGTAATGCTCTCAAAACTGTCCCTCTGAATTCAGGGTACACTACTTTTTATGAGAAAGGAGGACTCTAATTTTGGAAAAATAAAAAAGTGCTTGCATTTAAAATCCCACTTTAGAGTGCCTGTGTGCTTACATTTCAGTAAAATATCTTTATGGCTTAACACTATGTATAGCTTTTATTTATAGTGCTACTTTATTTCTCAACTTTTATTTGTACTTTACAGAAACTTCTTTTAACAACTAAAATTTTATCACTTTCATGAGTTTAGGGTATTTTATCTACCTTGATTTTATATTATAAGCATTTAACCTAATACTTTTTTTTTCATTATCCTTCTACAAATTCAAAAGAAGTTATTTTCAGGATTAGAGTTATTTTGGAGATTATTCTAAGTGATTACATCAGTGCTCATTCCCTTTCTCAGAATAATGATTATTTGCTAGACTTGACTGCAAGCCTGTAACAACATTTGATCTTTCACAATCTCATAAAACTTGTACTGCTTTTTGCATATAGCCTTTATTTAAAAGCATCAATAAATATATTTGTAAATCCCAGATCAGCCATTCTCCTTTTGTATTTAAGAATGCTATTTCTTTCATCAAACATTTCTTTTTCTCTGAGTGAACTTGGAAACATAAAAGTTGAAAAAAAAGTGAGAAGATAACAATAACTAAGTCTCTAAAAAGAATGAATAAATAGACAATAAATTAGAGGATTGTTATATCTTTTAAAGAGTTTCTTCTCTGGAGTAAAGAGGAGTTTTGTCTATAAATCTGTATTTTTTCATTTATTAAATTGCAATGTCAAAGAATCATATATGGGGGGAAAGGGGGACATTAATAGAAGTTCTAATGTGTTTGATTTCTGAAAGAAAAACTCAAGCCCCAACGAGATTTCTACTACAGAAAAAATATTAGCCATATTAAGAAGAAAGATTTCATGAACATGTTTTGACAGTAAAATAGAGACTAACGAGACTGTAATTAGCACCAGTCAAAGACTGTTGGAGCAACAGAATAGATTTCTGAAGTTATTAGTGTACTACTTAATTAGGTGGCTTCTATGAACCAGAAAAAATGTTGATACTTAATCTACACAACAAGAATTTAAAAGATAAGTCTAATGTGAATCTGCTGATTGTTTACAGCATTACTTAAGCCTATTTACAAAACTTTGTACAACTGTAGTGAGGAAACCATTAAAAAATCCCAGGTGTGTTTAACTAATATTTCATGCCTATTATACAGCCTTGAAGAAAAAACATAAATCCAAGGTTTTAAAAACTTATCATCTGAAAAAATGTATAGTGAGAAATATAAAGGAATATTAGGAGGGAAAGCAGTCATGGTAACATTCCTTATGATGAAAATACCATGGATCAAAAATAACCCTTTTCTACAGAATATACCTATTTCTTGACATTAATGAATTATTTGGGAACTTTGTGTAATGGTGTAATGCTACAGTTTCTACAGGGTTTGTTCAGAAGGCATAGAAAAAAAAAGAGCCTTTACAGGCTACTTTGAGGGTGAGGAGGATGAGCTGCCATGTGAGCAGTAGGAGAGGACTGTGGTTAACTGCAGCACCAGCTGGTTAGATTTCACGGGGAAAAACTTGCAAAAAGGGTAAAGAAGTAGTGAAATACTTCATCTCATGATGTCACAGGATTCCTGACTCTGGAATTCCTGAAAAACAAGTGAAGATAAAGACCCTTCAGGATGCCCATCATCAAATTTGAGGATCATCTCGCTCTCAACACAATTCTGTTAATGCAGTGTAAAATTTCTGGGTAAAATATAATTCCTGTCACCATGTGATTCGATGAGTCTAAGTAAAACTCCTCAAGGGAGCAATACTGGGAAGGCAGGTAGCTAAGGCAATACTTACAAACATGGAGATCAAGGGAGGGTTCAGAAACATGCAGTGGATGTGTTAGTTTACCAGGGAAAAGAGTTTAAATCATTCTGAGAAATCAGTGAGGAAATGCAAAAGGCGCTGGGAAAATGCCAGGGTGAGAGGGACCAAAAGCAAGAGGTGCTGTTCAGCACAGCTGTAATGGATGATGCTGAAGCTGTTGAGCAGATTTCCATCTGCACAGAGAAGAACAGAGAAGAGGGACCATGTCAGAGAGCTGCCTTGTGACAAACACACTGCATTAAATCAGACTCTTCAGTGCTCTCTAATTCCTAACATCACGTTCCTTTCAGAAAGGGCTCTCTCATTCGTTACGCTCAGCAGTGATATTCTGATGTGCAGAGACTCTCTGGGCCTTTGAACAAGGAGGAGAAGACAGGCACACAACAGAGNTTTTTTCAATTTGTAACAAAAGGGAAAGGGAGATAAAAACAAGCTTATTTGTGTCATCATGTTACCTCCCTTTTGCTTCTTCCATTTTGCAATTGATACAGTTATTCCTGCAGTGTGAGAAACTTTGCACACACAGATGCTATTGGGGATCAGCAGACTGCATGAGCAATGTGAGGGGTACCAAAAACAGGCAAGCAAACAAGGTTGGCCCAAAGAACAGAACATGTCTCTCCTGGATAATTTGCAATTACAGTCACATCTTCTATAGGTATGTACATGCAAGCCAGAGAGACAATCACATTTTCTTTTTTTTACAGAGCATTTTAGACAGCACTGCAATATAGGTGCAATTTTCTGCCTTTGGTCTTTCTGGCAATGACCTTCAAAAATAGGAATGTAGCAATTCCAGCAAACACAAACATCTACTGCTTTAGGTGAACACTTCATGTATTCTCTTAAAAATGCCTTTCATTTGTTCTAAAAGGTTTCTGAAATTGATGATGTTTTCTTAACAGAATTAGGTCTTTTACCCTGACTGCTTCTACTGGTATGAAAACTGGAAACCTGTTTCCAAGTCTTCTTCTCCATTGTTTTTTGTTACTGTATACATATATAAATAAATGAATAAATAAATAAATAAATATGTATGTATGTATTTTTCCACCTTGAATCTATCTGTCCATGCACTATTAACTGTTTCTTTTCTCATAAATTGTTCTGATCTTTTTCTTTTTAAATTGTTCAAGGATAACATGAAACATTTTCTTTGAAGTTTCACTTTCTGATTGAGCAAAACCGCCTCATTTAGGCCCTTTCTGCAAGGCAGGCTGAACATCTCCTTGATACTCTCAAGTATATATTTTAGCATCAGTCTTAGATATTGAATGTTTTCTCTTGGTTTGATTAATAAAGAGAGAGCCTGATTAAAACAACTACATGGTCACACAAAATAGAAACATTTTAACCACTATTTCAATTTCACATTTTCAGTGGCCACATGGAACCCTCAAGCCAGATTCCTAATATTTTGATCCTCCAGCCATGATCCTGCATTTGTCAACAATGAGACAAAATTCCAGCTATGAAAGATATTGCGAAATTCTTCAACTTATAGGAATTGGTTTTGTATAATAAT
This sequence comes from Cisticola juncidis, assembly GCA_013400215.1. Taxonomy (NCBI): domain Eukaryota; kingdom Metazoa; phylum Chordata; class Aves; order Passeriformes; family Cisticolidae; genus Cisticola; species Cisticola juncidis. The sequence continues at coordinate 71,440 of VXBR01007104.1, read as the reverse complement.
TTTTTACTACACTTTCATTTTTTCCTTCCTTAAATAGCCAAAACCTTAATCATTATTCTTTTGCAGCTGCAACAGTTAATTCTATTAACTATTTTTTCATTTTTCCCCAAATATCAGAATACTGATGGGGAAATCAATCTAAATATCAGATGTGGTATCTGATTAGACGTTAAATTGTCATAGCTGTGCTATATAAGTTTTTAAGAGCTTCACAAGTTACTAATTTTATATTGGAAAAAATGTAAATCACTAGACAGGCCATAATTTTTAAAATATTACAGCGACCTACTCATTTAGTTCGAAGGCAGACACAATGTCAGTCATACCACAATATCATCATACCCAAAAATGCACAAAATGCGTCTTTACACATAACATTCTTTTCTGCACTCATTAAATATTGTTGCTTGCATTTACTGCTAGCTTTTCAGGATCCCAATTTAAATCTTTGAGAAAAATATTCTGATTCATGTGATAATCAAAATGCAGATCTTCAATGGTTTACAAGCACTACCAAAAGGTGGAAAACTATGCTTTTATCATAGTTAGAAATGCTGAATTTGGGAGCAAAGAAGGATAAACAAGAGAGTGAGTCACATATCAGGTAACAGTGTTTGTGCAGCTTTCACATAAACAGTACTGCTGTGATCACTCTTGAGCTGTGCATGTGTCAGCCTTATGTTCAGGAAGCATAAATGCATTTTATCTAACCAAAGAAAAATCCGAACTCAACAACAGCACTCATGATTTTTTTACATTAAACAATGCTTCAGAGCTCTAGGACAGTAATGAATCTGCACAAGAGGCTATGTTGAATATATGTAATCTAGAGAGACTTCTATTACCAAAAACTACACTCCAGAAGATGACTGTTACATTTTGATTTGACAATCTGATTCTATCCCAAAGGCTATGCTCACTGCACTTACAACACAAGTCCAATCAAATCTGTACCAAGCCAAAAAGTAATCACCTTCTCTGAAGACCATTAGCAGATTAAGCCTC
>VXBR01007104.1:0-70380 GCA_013400215.1 Cisticola juncidis | reverse complement strand
AAAAAAAAAAAAAAAAAAAAAGTTACATGCATTTATCAAAGGGCAGAAAACCAATAGCTTGTACATAAGCCATCTTTTCAATTGTATTTAGGTAAGTGATTAGTCTTCCTCTTATCACTATCATTTGACTACTTGACTTCATTGTGGCCATACTGTGACCCAAATACAGTAGATATATCAACAACCAGATCAAGTCTGATTCCAGCTGCAGGCTTTTTATGTCTACTGCTATATTAGGGATGGTAGCTCTCTTGGTTTTGCTTACAAATGACTTTACTGAAATTAAGTGCAACTATGGGAAAAGTAAACCAAATTCCAGAAATCATTTTGTTCTACCAGCTTTAATAATCAAAAGGAAAATGGATTGTGTGAGTGAACACACATAGTAAGGATTCAAATACATATTGTTAGCATACTTTCAAAGGCTGCAGCATTATGAAGTTATGTATTTATTTCAGGACTGGGTTAGGAACAAGAAAGTGTTACATTACTTATAACTTGAGACCAAATTTGGATATTCTGGAATGAGCAAAGCTTGCAGGGCAAATGAAGAGCATGAATATTGTGAGGTTTCCCTGAAGATTTCCACTGTCATTTTCTTCAAGAAAAGCAGTGAGGATTTTCCAAATTAAGTAGGCAGTGATTCAGCGTCTAAAGCTCTTGATCCTGTGAACTCTTTGAAACATGAGGCCATCTGCCAGAGAAACTTTGTTCCCACCACTTGCAGTATGCACCCATTGCTAACCATGCTCTTTGAATGACATTGTGCTATCAGCTTTTTCCTGCCATTACTATGAAAATCGGAAAGATACTGTTCTTGATTAATCAACTTGAGACAATAAGGTAAGAAAATATCCTTTCTATGACAGTATTTTTAGTTTCCTTATATTCCTTGGAGGTCTTCTATCACCCTCAACTGAGTACAGTAAACATCCATTTATTTTATTCTTTACAGGACCTTAATTTTTCTCCAGCAAGATTGTTGATCAGAGAAACCTTTTCTCCTACATGCATTTTTTTTTAGCAGCTGGCATGAAGTTGGCTTTGATTTGCCTTTTTTTTTTTTTTTTTTGTACAGTCAATACGCTTGCTCCATAGGAAACAAAAAACTATTTATGTTTTCTTCTAGGGCACATATTCTTACTGACTTACACCTGCCCCAGTCTTGTGAAATAAGTATCCTTTAATATTTTCACTGGTAAGAGCCTTAGGACCATGCTCATGCCCCTTGACTTTGGCTGTTACAGGACAGTAACAGCCAGTAGATAGAATGGTATTAATTTCTATTTTTTTTCTAGACTCTATCAACTAGCCTGATTGAGTCTATTTATTATGGATGATTGGTTTGGAGTCCATTTTATGTGTTTGTACCATTTTTTAGAGTGCTGAGGTTATGAACCTTGAAATGCCTTCCACCCATTCATACCTTCAGCTTTCACTCAGGATCTGGCTGTGTCCCAGTCTCTAAATGTATGTCATAGACTTACAGGGCTGGTGAACTCTCTCACATAAACTAAGTATTGTTTTGTACTGTCATCACATCTGTGCCACCTAGGTTAGGCTGTGTTTGGATAGCCATTTAGCATGCAGAAAAATGGACATTATGCCATCACAGAAAAAGAACTGTACAGACCAGTTTATTCAGGAGCTGTAGCCACTGTCAAGCCCTTCATCCTGCCGAGTAGTTCAGGCACAACTACATTTCTGCCAGGAGTATTCTTGTTGCATGATTCAGATCTCCAGTTTAGGTAACAGCTAAGGCACACACATATGCCCACATGCAGCTATAATTAATACTTAACACAGGAGATACAGAAACTCAAAGAAACACTTTCAACACTTAACACTTGCCTTTGTCTCTGATCCATTATTTCCCTAAAGCACTCTCCACAAGCAGCTCAGGATCCCCAGTCATTCCCCTTGGTTAGCTATCACAGCCACACATGTCAAAAGGTGAAGCACTCTTCCCTTGGTGTATTGAAGTATTTGTCTGATCCTTCTCAGAGCCTACTGCTCTCCTTCACTGACCTGAGGGCTTGCTCCTCTCACAATTCCTTCTTAAAATATCAGACCTTTGATACTTTCATCCTATTTTCCAGATTATAAAATTGCAGTTCACTGTGGAAAATTCACAATAAACAGGCTTTGGAATGCAATTGTGTCACGAATGACACCTGAATGGATAAACTATTAGTATCTGACAGATACATGACAACACTTTTATGCCAGCCTTTCTATACATTAAAAATTTTAGTCCAAAAGCAAGACATAACACATATTACAAATCATTCACTTCAAATCCTTAACATAAAGAATAATCAGTAAATCCAATGCAAGGAGAAGATCCAAGCCCTCACAAAAGCAGCTTGGTTGTAGGACATAAATAAGATCAGAAATTATATTTAGAAAACTAAAGAAAACCCACAGAAAAAAAAAATCTGACCCCATGCCCATGGTTCAGATTAAATGTTCAAGAAAATCCAAAAATCTCAAATTCGACAGTGGGCTGATGCAGCATAGAAATAGCCATTACATCATCCAAGTGACATATAAATATAGGAGGTCTAGAGCTGGCTTCTGGAACTGTCAATAACAAGGAGCTGGCTGTAGCAAAGAAGGCTGAGGACTGAGTTTTTTTCAATTGGAATCCCCTAAGGGCTCTTATGTCCCAAAATCACCCAGCAACCCATTATCTCTTCCTATTCTTGGGGTATCTCCATCCTTCAAGGTATGAAACACGTTTCAGCTCTCTGCTGCACAGACATTCTCATTTACTTTGTGTAGAGTCAAAATTACTGTTTACTGCTGCTCAAAGTTCTTATTCTAAACATTTGGTAGATGCTTAGAATGAAAGTTCATGGTATTCATGTAGATGCACACATCAGTGTTTAATTGATCCTTCAATACTGATCATCAGTGCAGAGAACTCCAGCCTTAACACTGCTAGTATTCAGATGCATAAGTGTGGCTTATAATCTGGGATCACACTCCACGTGTATGTAGTTCTTAAGGGAAAGGTTACACAGTCTCATTGTTACACTGCACTTTGCTAAAATATTGAGATAAGAATTCGACTTGGATTAAGATGAACCAGTTGACAGTAAACAAAACTTTTGCCCAAACATCCCCAAAGTGTTTCCTATGTGCTCAAAGGACATCAGTCCTTTCTATGAAATTTTACAACCTAAATGATCACTTTTAGGTTGGTGAGATGGAAAAAACAATTGTAGCTAAGGAAGAACAAATGATAGCCAGAGAGGCATGTTCACTTGTGTCTTATTTATAGCCCATATACATGCAGCACTTCTAGACTGCCTCATCAGACAATATTGCCACCCACAAAGTCACCAAATGTTTCATGAAAAATAACTTTTTCTATGTGCATATACATATAGCTCTGAGATCAGGGATGAATATGCAAAACACATACCTCTATAATTATTTTTAGTTATTACTTTCCTATCACAGCTTCAGTTATGAAATAGATATTCATTACTTAACCATGATGCTACTTGGATTCATTCCAAGTTGCATGAAAGAGGTTAAAATTATAAAAGTTAAAGGTTAAAATATTAGAAGCAACAGAAAATGTTACTAATGGTAAAAAATTTAATATATGCCCCTTATGGACAACAAATGTTAGATAACTTTTTCCATCCTATACTCCCCTGCCAGTAAATCTCCCAAACCTCTGATAAAGGGTTGCTCTCATATATGGAGTTCTTTCTCCTCTCACACTCCTACAAATATTAGATGACCCAAGGTCAATTAGGTGTGTTAGTCAGTACTGAGCCAAAGTCCAATTTATAATACAATAAATCATAATTTTTCAGTGTCAAAAAAGTCAGTAAGTTATTTGATTAGCCGAATCCATTCCAATCTGAAAATGCCGCTGGCTTCAATATTCTGACAAGATTGTGGTCTCACTGAACTCTAAACAATACAAGCAACGACCCCTGAAAGAAAAGGCAGTTTGTGGGAGATTTGAGGGAGAACAAAACCAGGCATGTAGCATATACATATATATATATATATACAAAAAATTACCAGATTATCTTTGCATGCATGTAAACAGACACCAAAGCTTTCAGACTGCGGGTATCAAATACATAAGTCTCTTAGCAGGAATGTATTTGTGATACATTATACTGCAACACATCATTTATTTCACAGCAAGGAATCTGTTCCCGTGAATTTCATGTATACAGTTCTATTAAAATTCAGGTTTACCACCATTCCCAGGGCACACCAGAAAGGAGGTGTACAGGCTTCAGCTCTCACTGTAAGGTACAGCAGAGGACACAAAGGTGGATACCTTCAGAAATGAGCTCACCACCAACACAGCCTTGCCTTCCAAGCCTATTTTGTTACCTTTTGTGGCCTTCCCTTCTCTGGGATTGCAAAGCAAGGCCAACCTGCCTAGTGACCTAATTTGTATCTAAACAAAAGCCACATAAATCAGCTTTTCCACCAGTAGGATCAAATCAAGTTCATTTAGTATGCTGATAAAAAGCAATGTTAATCAGACTGAAATCAAAAAGCAGCAGATTTGGTATGTGTTAATTCATTGTCTGAAAATCAGATGCCTGATTCAAAGCATCTCACATAAAAGTCTAATCTAGCACTGTAGTTCAGTTTTCAACTTTTTTGGTCTTAAGCCAAAATAATGAGGGAGAAAGGCTAAATTTCTTTTCTTAGAGAAAATATAGTGATGAGGCACTCTCTCAGATATATTCCATTTCACAATTGCAAGTTATACACTAGAACTGGTAAGCATTTGTCAGCCTATAGCAATTCCCAAAAATTTGATCCATGCATATTTGAATAACTTTTGGAATTCTGCCAGACTGACAGCTACTATTAAAGAAGGCCCAAACTGATATGTTAAATAGAACCATGATTACTTTTTATCTTCTTTTTTTGGAATAGATGCAGAAATCAGCCCAGCTGCAAGCCAAGCATGACTTTTAAGTCACTGACCAGAAAAAGAACATGCTAGAGTTTGCTCTTTCTTTTCAGCTTGAAAGACTTTAAGCTTCTATCCCAAACATTATCAATAGCAACTAGGAAAAGAATTTTTCAATTAATTTTTGCAGTTAGCTGAAAATAGCAACAGTCACATTGTCATATTTTTTCCTGAAGCATTAGTGGAATATTGTTGGATTTTATAACAGTGGTCTAACATTTCAAGTCAACAGCAGCCCCTTTGTCAAAAAACTCAACACAATTTTAAAAAGTGAATGCTTGACAGGATGCATGTGGTGGCTGAAGAGAATGGATGGAATGGGAAAGATGATTCTCTGATTGAGACAGGACACTATGGACCATCCTCTTCCTTAAAAACAGCACTAACTGTAGCATATACAGTGAGGTTTATGCCCATTGTCCTCTAAGTGAAAACCTTAAGTTTGACACTTAGTGTCAAAGTGTGTAGAGCAGTCTAGACTTTTCATTTTTTACACAACATATTTATATTGCATTGCGTTTTTTAATCAAAGCTACGGCAGACTCTTTCACTCTTCCCCTATACATAAAAACAAACATCTTTTGTCCTTTATTCACGTTCTGTTGCAAAATACAGCTTTGTTTTGGTGTTGGGAGACTGGAAGGTGAAATGGAGGTCACCCAGTTCCCCGAGGTCAGGCAGCACTAATAACACCAGCCTCTGGAGAATATCAGCACTGTCCCGTTCCTCTCAAGGTCAAGCAACTGCTGTAATCATTCAATGAGACAATGAGACATTCAATAGGACAATTCACAAGTCTTTTTTCTGCAGGGGTAAAGGACACGCATCCATACTGTTCCAATGGTTTTGCAATCTTGTAAACAAACTTTTGTTCACAGACAGATTTAAAAATATGGAAAATATGTGCAGTAACTTCAGTAACAACCACTCAGAAGCAGTATGTTTTGGTTTTCAATAGAGATCAACTAATAATTAATAAGTACAGATAACATATAATGAAATCTGTGTACTTGGACTTTAATTCAATGTGAGTGAGTAAAAAAGAAAATAAATGAAATATGTTAATTCATTTATTGAAACACTGCATATGTTCCTAGCCCTATACAGAATCTTGATTACCTGCATACATACAGACCCTCGCCCTGCACATCACACAGCCTCTCCATCCTCACCACTCTTACAAATCCACTTGAAGCAGTCTATTCCTTCTCAGGGTTTTTTCCAGCCCTGTTTTCACAAATCTCAGTGCAACATCCAGGCCTAAACTACAGGCTCCTACATTTTGCCTTTTCATCCCTTATTTGCCTGCCTATGCATATGACACAGATACAGACTGTTTTTCAAAACAGCCATGCACAGGCAACAAGACAAGTAAAAATGGGGTGTGTCCATGATGGAAATGGGCAAATGGTAGCCTGAACTTTGGGTATCAGTACATCCTGCACTCACCTCTAAGCTATTAAGGGCAATGCAATCCACTTCAGTAAAGGTGGGATCAATCAAACCCAACTCTCTGAACAAATGTATTTGTATCCAAAAGTTTACAAAACTTGGCAAGATGCCCAAGTTATTATCAGCATCACTTGATACAGAAGTCTGTGCAACTAAATTTAGGAAAGCTTAAAGAAAACAAAGCTATCTTGCTGCCTGTTTGATAAAGTTACCAAAGTATTTTAATTTGTTAGTGATGTTTTACTTTCGTTTTACAGTACAGTATCTCTAGTACGACCACTGCTGAATGTGATGTTGGACAAATGTTAAAAACTCCACCCCTAGAAATGAGACTATTGCCAAATTACTGTGCTATATTTTAGTTTAATGTACATACATATCAAAGTGGAATGTACCATTCTGTTACACAAAAACATCCTACAATGCCAGAATCTGGCACTAGTACTCTGCAGAAATGCTACAAGAATCCTGAGCATGCACAGACTTATTTGTTGTACGAACTGCAATAAAACTCCCAAGGTTCACTACATCCTTTTATGACAGAGGTGTCACAAATCACCAGGAGTTAAAAAACAGCTGTATGTCAAAGCAAGATACCAGCATTATAGCAAGATGACTTTCAAATTTGGAGCAAAATTGTTAAATTTTCTTTCTCTCTGGCAAAGTGTTTTGCTTCTTATTTCAACAATTTACTTGAAGCTTATAGAGTTTTGTGCATCTCTGTTAGAAGGCAATGATTTTACATTTCTCTGAAGAAATGCATTGCAGGGTGAAATGAATTATTCCAGTCAATATATGATTACTTGCTCTGTAACTGTGCAACCTTGCAAAGAAGAGATTGTCTTAACCTTTTATTTTTTATTTTCCACAGTAGGTAGCAATTCATGTTTTTATACTTTCACTCTTTTTAGTGCAATGCACTTGTTTAAAGAGCAGCAAAGAAAGCTCATGTCAATATGTTAAAATATTTCCAAGATCTACAGACAAAGTGTTTTTACTCTTCTAGCTCAGATATCTCTTTTGAAAATTTTTGTAATGATGGACGTAACAGTTGCTTGGGTACTTTTCAAACAAAATGGTCAGCACAACAGAGAAAACTATAGGTCAAGCTAGTGTGTTTTAAAGGCAATTCTAAAATGACCAAACAGTGTTAAATGTGGATAGAATTAACCATATATACGTATATTAAATTTAAAAAAAAAAAAAGGAGGTATTTAAGAATTGTCTCCACAATATTAAGGATTTTTCAAAAGGAAATGTTTCTATTAGCACTGTTTTACATTATGTCCACATAACCAGAAAGCACAAATTCTCTCTGAGACAATATATGCCACTTATTATCTACAGCTGGAGTTTTATCAGATGCTCAATTAACATGTTAAATACATGGCTTTTCAATGGTGTGCATCCACATTAGGATATCTAATTCTGAGCCCCTGTGACCATTCTCTCCAGGGCAAGGTAATGGGCCAGGTACTCTGCTGACCTTCTTGAAGTTAGGGTGATACACACCATCAGCATGTGACCTGCATATTTGCTGTGTTTAAATCTTAAATTGCCATTTGTCTATTTTTGGTTGGATAAGGAGAACAAAAAAAATTGTGGTATGGTAGGTTGGTATTTTGCGGTTTGGAACTCGGGGCAGGAAGGTGTTGTATCTGAGGAACAACTATTTTATTGTTTGAATATAATTGAAAGATTTTTTTTTTAAACCTTTGGAATGGAAAGTAGAGGAGAAAAGTGATAACTGTATATACACACACATATATAATCGTAACTATACCAAAACAGTCTTACCCTATGGAAATATCCATCTTCTTAAGTATTAATTAAAATGTTCAAAAGATATGCTTTCATCTTACATAAGAAAGTTGAAAAAAACCTCTCACCAACATATTTCATTATTAAAATTGGACAATATAGCTACAGAAAACAATACAATACAATAAAATATTTAGGCACTATTAGGTCATAAGACTAGATAAGATCTTGTTTTTCATCTCACCATCTCACCATCACTAGCAATCAAATAGTTTACCACATTTTAAAATGCAGGGGCATCAAGCAAAATGAAAAAACACCAAAGCAAAACAAATGAATAATTTTTACTACTAGAAACAGTCACCGTGGGAAAAAGAGCACTTCACATACATTAATTTTGTAATTTTCAATAATGCAAAGTCAATGGTTAACTACAAAGCTTGAGCTATAGCTCCTGTAAATATCTGATTAAAAATCACTCATCAGCTTTACTGATAATTTGCTAGTAAATTAAATCCTTCCATATATTTTTGAAATTCTTTCACAGTTAGGTGAACTAGACAAAATGAAAATTTACATTTCAAGCCCAAATATTGCAGAGAATAATATCTACCTGATGGCTGAAAGCTGGAGCTATTCCTATTTTACTGCTGGCTTTTGATCAAGATTAACCATCCAGTTTTGAAAAGTTGTTTCTCCTTCTCTGTACTTGGAACTAAAATAATATTTACACTCAGAGTGAACATTTCACAGTTGCTTCTCAGTCTAAACCATCTCTGCTTATCAAAACCATGTATAATTGTGACTCAGACATCAAGCTGCAACTGTAAACACGCTAATCCAAAATTAAAGGTTCATTACTCACATAATAGAAGACAAGCTGAAGCATTTCATAATGACATAGAATTTCCCTTTTGAATAGTTTTGATCTTCAATCTATTTTGGCCTGAGGTCAGCTGGCAAACAGATACCATAGATTGATTTCTGTGTATGTGTGTTAATGACTCCCCTTTCCATGCTTTGGCTCCAAATTGTCTTAAATTGGCATTGACCATGATGATATTCAGAAAATAGACTTCATAGACGTGTCCCAGTGCTGGTTATAAATAAAAATTTAAGGTTCAAAAGAAAAGAGGTTTTAATACTCCAAGGGATCACTGAAATTGATCCTAATACTATTTAAATATGCATAGTTTAACTGGGTTCATCACCTTTCATTCACCTTTTGTGAGCATAGAGAAACTTACTGTTTTAGCAAATCCAGATTTTTCTATAAATACTGGATTCTATTTCCCTTTCAAAACTAAGCACAATTCACTCTGAAAGACAGCAGCCTAGGAAATTTGAGCCTGAAAAGGCTGACTCCTTTCTCTCTTAGGATCAGGCAGTAGCAAACAGTCAGGATGTTTATTCATGCAGCACACGAGATGCTTAAATTACTCCTTAACTCATGAAAGCATTTTTCCTCTTGCAATGTTAACTCAAAAATCACCAACACAGAAATGACAGCTCTCTTGCAATTGGTGTGACAGAAAGTCTGTAAGGGAGTGCATAAACAGAGCTGGCCAGAATAAAGTTTACTCTTTCCAGCAGTGATGGAGAGTTTACTCCACAGAACTACCGAGTAATACCAACACAAGCATGTGGTCCATGCCCAGATACCATAAATCTACATAAACCAAATTACAATCCCTGTGTGAAGCCTTCCCTAAAGCAAAGAACTGCTGTGCTTCACCACAAGTAGTACAGGTGCTGGGCTGCTGGTGGGTAGAAAGCTGTGCCTCTTTTCAATATTGCTTTTGCAGCATTGAAAATAATTTTAAAAATGGACTATGTGACTGTCTGGATGAATAAGCAGCAAAACATGTGTGTTCCTCTTACACCAGCAGGTAATTCCTTCATGTTACAGCAACCTGGTCTGTGCTTGGAGATTTTTGAGACATAGGAAGGCAGATTTGATAGGAAACTACCCATCTGAATATCAAACTTCTTAAAAAGCCAATTCCTGCAATTTTTTTCCAGAAGCCAATTCTTCTGTATTGTGAGTGAAATAGCAAACAATTTGAACAGAATACTTAAATAGTTGTGTTTTAGATCTTGGGTTCCCTTTCAGACTTAAACAGCTATCTTTTCTCATTTTACATTTGAGGACACAATCTTCAGTCTCCCTATATGTATCATAACATATTTAGGCATTTTAATTTCCAGATTCAATCAGCTCAGCATATTTACATATTTATTAGGAGAAAGGTTAATACAAATCATTCTGTTTGGATTCCATTGCAAGGATAGGAGCAATATAAGTCAAGTGAACCCATTGCTAAATCACTAATAGCCTCCTGAAAGCTTGATTTTTACTATTCCAGTTTCATATGCTGAAATAATTACAATGATAAAACGAAATGGAACTTCCTAAATGGGCTTATTATTCTGATTTACAAATGAATAGAAAACCTTTGAATTCATTGTTATATAGATTGTAACAATAAAGGATTTTTACTATCATTATTCAAAATCTGATGAACTTCATTCTTTTCTTGAATATAAACCCTGCTCATCCATTTTCATGGACTTGTCAAGAAAACAGAATTATGCAACTGTCACTCAAATTAAATGAACTTAATACATTACTGTCTACAATAAAAGTGAATGTTTACCTAGGAAGCTTTTCTTTTTGTAAAGAGACAATATGAGACCTGCATGACATTCAAAATATTATTGGAAAGATAAGAAAAGGAATAAAGTATAAAAATATTAATATACCTTTTAAAGGAGGTATACAAGAGAAATATTGTCCTAATAATCAAGTGCAATATTACCCTAATATTCAAGTTCAGTTAAGTGCTGAGTGCAATACATAGATGCTATATTTTGTAGAACTGGCTGAATATGCTTAAAAGCATTCACAAATTTCTAAAACAAGATGTGCTCTGTAGAAAGTAAAACTCCACATGTACAGGCTGTGTATGTCACATCTTTGAAATGCACTCATTTAAATACGTTGTCAACAGCAAAAGCAAGATCAAAGAGCTGGGTGGGTCAATGTGGCCTGGTTAGTGAAGGATGATACAGCAATGAGTGACACAGTTCAACAAAACTTCATTGTCTTATTCTTCACAGACAATCACAGCAAGGTTTGGGAGGTGTGGCAGCCCAAACTGGGGAGTAACAAGCTCAAAACTACTTAAAGAAACTGGACATATGGAAACCCACAGAATTAGAGATTATTTAGGTGTGGGTGCTGAACACAGGCTGCTGTGCCTTCAAGGCCATGTCTATGATTAAAAGAACTCTGGAGGAGGAGGATGGGAGAAGTGGTAACAGCTGGGCAGACCCAGGGACCCAGAGGCCTGGCCAGCCCCAGCACAGTCATAGCCAAGGTTGTGAAACACATTTCTGAGAAATCACTCACAACAACAGTAAGGATAATAAGGAAGTATCATGAATGTTCAAAATACATTTACCAAGGGAAGATCATTCCTGTGCATGAAGAGAAAACATTGCAATACAACTTGATTTCAAGAAGACTTACGTTGACCCCAAGAAGACTTTTGATGTTGACTCCTGCAGTATCCTCATTAACAAGATGTGAACTGGACAGACTTCTACATGGATGGAAAACTGTCTGGACTGCTGGGCTCAAAGTCTGGCAAACAGTAGCTCAAGCTGTTTCTGGTGCTCACTGTGAAGCACAGTAGCCCAGGGATTGATGCTGGGGTTCATATCATTCATACTGCATTGTATTTAACATGACATTAAATGAAGAAGACTGCTTGACACACTGAATTGCAGTTTCAACTCACAGGCACCTTTAGAAACTTGAGGACCATTCAGTGTGTCACTCACCCTTTCTAATCTACCTAAGTGTACTTAAGTGAGTAACAACATTCTGTACCTGCAAGTTTCTTGTTTTTTTCTGAAATGAATGTAATACAAACTCAGTACTGTTTGTGTTCACGCATGGAGAATAGCTGTGCTAGTGTTTACATCATTATTTGATACTACAGAAATGACAAGATTAGATTCCCTACCTAAAACCAGCAACTCAGAACCACTTAGTAATTTTTACTAAAGTTTTCAGCCAATAAAACTTGTTTCCCAGAGCTGTCCTTGAATAACATATGATTTTAAGTCAACTAAAAGGACATGTTTCTAGTGAGTGAATTGTTTTATTAGAAAAACTGGTTCTTTCCCATTCCAAAGAGACAGCTAAAATGAGATCTGTGATAGAAACAGCCTTCCCTTGTAGTTGCTAACCACATTTGAGTTACACTTTGGAAAGAAAGAAAATGATCGTAAGTCTATAAACTGTGGTGGCATCCTTTTGCAACCACAGATGAACAGTCACTCACTGAAACCAACCCAGACCAACTGGAGAAGGAAGTAGCATGTTCCCCAGTAAGCATGAGTAGATGTTTTCTGTATTCTACACACCAGGAGCCCAAAAATTTACAAAAAGTGACAAGAAACCCCTCAGAAACTGAAGAAGTCTACTGTGATCACAGAACTCCTCATTCCAGTCCTGAATATGCTACTTTTATAGAGGGTGGAACTGAAGTTCCTAAGCAAGCAGTGTCAATGTAGCACAGAAATCCATGTTTTCAAGGACTAGCTCTGGTTTGGTTCCATGGACCAAATTCCATTTAGGAGTAGGAGAAAAATCAACTGCACTCCCAAACAGCACAGTTCAGTTTAGTTTCACCCAAAGGAATCTAATATGTGCCCAGTGATTTCCAGCATGAGGGGAACCACAGTATATGGAGATCAATGCATTACTCCATAGAAAAAATGCATTTCTGTCCCAAATTAAAACACTAATGCAAATGTACCACGGGCATCCTGCAGTACCAGGCCTGGTTAACAGGTACTCCTCTTAAGAAACAAAGGTCTCCCAAGCTATCATCCTCAAATTAAAAGGTTAGGAAAGGTTTATGAGAAGACATAGGTAAACTCCAAATTGTTTATGAATTTCTCAGAAAAGCTAAATTAATCCTATTTAGGTATCTTCTGCCCATTTCACAGTCTTTGCTTGGACTTTTCATTGCAGATATGAGCGTTTTTCTGAAAATAAAAAAATCAGTGCCAACAAAAACTAGGGCTTTTAAGAAAAAAACAAACCAGAAACAAAGCCAACATTTTCTTTTACTTTGTCTAAAAAATAGAAGGGCTAGATCATTAACTAAAAGATCAATGGCAATTAATTCTCATCACAGAATTACTGCCTCACATTCCCTTTCCTTCCTCTGTCCACCCAGAAGTGTAGACAACATGCCTATAACCAAAACCCACACCATTCCCAAAGCCAAACCAAGAGATCTAACAACTGAAGGTTCCCTTCAATCCAGAACAATCTCCTAGCCAGCAGGAAATGCAAATTTCAGATTTTAAAAAAATCTACACTTCTAGAGTCATTTGCATGCGGAGTGATTGCAAAGAGTGCTGAACATTGTTATCAATAAGGATACCCGCTGTTGTTTTTACTCAGTGATCACCTTCATGTCTAAGAAGGAGGAGGTCAGGCTGCAAAAATGAAATGATTCATTCAAGGTGGCATTTCTCCTTCCATTGTCAGCTGCTGAAAAAAATTTGGCAATTTCTTCTTACTTAAAGACTGCATAAAATGTCAGCACAATCCTGTTCATTCAGGTTCACAATAAAGCGTGCTGCCTAAAACACATCCTTCAGAGAACACAACTTTCTAATATGACTGGTCATTGTTCCTCAGTCAAATCTCCAAAACACAGCAGTAAATAATACTTAATGTCTTTTATTTAATAATTTCTACAGAATTATGGAATTTCAGAATTCTTATTATCACTAGAAATTATCACATGTTCTGTGACTTAAAACACTAGAATAGCTGTATTTATTTACTAGTACTTGTTTGATAATTGATGTGAAATTTTACCAATATTTTTATGGTGCTGATAGATATAACAATCAGTCATAATGCTAACTGTATAAAGCAATTCAAAGATTAAATGTTATAGCATTAAAACACAGTGTTGAATCGAAAAGTAGTACATGGTTGCCTATTTTTCTAATGAAGTGGAAATAATCAATCCTTCAAAGCATACCACATGTCATCCTATTCCTCCTCAAAACATATTTCATAAATCTCACAAGTTTTTCACTCAATACCAGTCAAATTTGCAAAATTCTCCCTGACAAGTTTTTGTTGTCTGCAAATTGTAGCTGACAAAAAGGAAGCTCCTCATACTCATGTAGCTGTCATTTGCTCCATTTTTACCAGCCACAGACTTTATTTTCCTGTTTGGATTATGGGGCATTCCCACAGAAGGTTGATGACAAAGTGAAAGATAAGATATTGAAAAGTCAAATCTTCTAGAAGCAAGCAGGGAGAATGGTTTCTATTTCCTGTTTATGTCACTAGACTCCCCTTGCCAGCAACATCATCCAAAGCATTTACCGATATCCCCCCAACTCTAGTTTTATTTCCCACTCTGTTGTGCTTTGTTGGAGTCAGCTGTCTGCAGTAATAGAAGATCATTTGGGGCTGTTACACAGCATTACCCACCAGACTGTTGGTTCTGACAAAAAGGCTTTGCTCATTTTTATGTCTGACCCAAGACTTAATTCACAAGTATTTAACATTCAGAATAACAAACCAAATTAATTACTTTGTTCTGAAATCTCTCAGAATTACGTCTTTGATTTCTATACAGTTATTTCATCAGCTGCCTTTAGAAACATAAATCAAATTATGTCATGCAAGTAAAGCTTATTTAAGGACTTCTTTCTACCAGAGTTATTGCAGAGAATCAAGTGAACAAAAACAACAAAGGCAATACCAAACAAAACCTGGAGTGAAGGACTGAAAAAAAAAGTTAAAATACTATCTTTGGTTGAAAAAAGCACATAATTATGGCAAAACACAATTCACAGAGGAAAAAAGTTTGCTTTGTGAAGAAAATTAAAAAACTTGTCCACGGGAAATTAGACAAATAATTAATTTCATTTGCTTGCCAGAAACTTAGCTTAGACATTAGGAAGTTGAAACATTATGAAATTAAAAACTCATGTAAAAGACAGTTGACATAGTATCAGACTGCCCATGAATATCATGAAACCTGTACTAACATCGGTTTAAGACCAAGTAATCTTTCCATGGCTGAACTAAATGTTCCTTCTAATTCAATTTTCTACAGCACTTTGACTTTGCTCCCTAGAACTGCATGTTCAAATATTAAAAAAGAATACATTACAAATGGCAGAATTGCCATCACAATATATTTTTAATGAGCTAGAAATTAAAATACTGAGCTTTGTGAAGCAAAAAAATCCCACCAGCTGAACTTTCACTGTAGTCTGATAAAGAAAGCCCCTGTTAAGAAGTACTGTAGAGAAGGGTTTGACAATAATAGGGATTCCTATCTGTTCAGCACAATACAAGAGGGATGGCTCATACAAGCCAAACTTCAGACAATCAGGATAAAAGGTGTTGTCACAGTACAGAAGGATATTGAAGGAACAACAAAGGGGAAGACAGAATTGACACCTGCATACATCTCATTAGAATGAAAAATTTGATTGAATACTTTACTAAATGTAACAGATCTCTCAAACCACAAAGCTTGCAATTTAATTAGTCCTATCTCAAACAAACAAATGAGAAAGATTTATAACCATATAGAAGAATTATAACTCTGACAGCTGATGGCTTACAAGGAAAACCAAATGCACTGGTCAGGAAACCAAAATGTTGCCATGTGTGGCATATTAAGATGTCTAGCATATTAAATTTTATATAGTATTAAAATGGTATGTTGTCTATAGAATATATTTATTGTATTTGTAGAACATAAAACTAGTAATGTGTTATATAGTATGTTATATTGATGGTATACAACTAATTCTTAATGTTATTTCTCTGCATACCTATATATGCATATATATATTTTTGTAATGTGCGTCAGAAAATTCTCAGATCCAGAGGAAAACATTTCACTAGATGCATGAAACTTGTTTAGATCAGCCACACTTGTAGTGAGAATGAATCCTTTGTTTTAAACTCACAAGATTACAGCAGGTAAAGCAGATAAGGCAGGGATTTGAGCATGGATTTGCCATATCTCCAATGCACTGTACACATCTGAGGTCACATCATACTTCAAATATTTATACTCCTTATTTGCACTTATTATGTCTGCTTTTAATGGTGAAGTCACTCTTATTTTTTTGACATATTGCTAAGATTCTGACCTAAAAGCAGTCCTGTTGTGCTACCTATAAATGGGGACTATGCTTACCTTCTTTTAGTTTGCAGTTGTGGGGATTTGTCATAGTGCTAAAATAGCACCTGGGATTCTTGAGGATGATGAGAGACCAGTAAATTTGGAATAAAGCTGGTTACAGAAATTAAAAATAAAATATAACAGCAAAACCTTAACCCCTGCACGGGAGTACAAATGTAACCTGAAGTTATACTTTTTTTATACATAAATGCACACACACCAATACGTAAAGTTACATAGCACTTATGTAACACATCCACAGAGGATACATAAACTATGCTTTGTCTTCTTTAAATTCAGTTTTAAATCAGCAGTTAATTGACTATAGACTTGAGGAGGACTTTGTTGTTGACAATAATGTTTTTCTAATCGCACTTTCTCAGCTACAGTAAACAGATTTTGAGCATTCTGATACTACTTTGAAAAAACATCTTTCTAAATTACAAAATAAGAGCTACTGCATATCCTGTTACTTTGTTATTACCTCTGAATTTCAACACTGAATAAAAACAACAGAAAACCTCTGAAAACAGGGAAAGGGTTACATTCCAACTAAGTGTATTCACTTTTTTTCCACGGCAATCCTTTGGAGCTGCACAAAATCCTGTTAAACGAGCATTCAGTTTTTCATTGAAAAGCATCAGAAACCAAAGCACAAATTAACAAACAGCAAATGCACTTTTAAAATTTTCCTAGTGACATATTTTTTTGCAAGGAACACAGATATGCAGGCATTAAGGAAGGTTCTCACAGAGGAGATGCTGCAGACACTTAATCATCTTAGTGGCCAGAACAGGACACAGTGCTCCAGGAGAGACCTCACTGGTGCTGACTAAAGGGGAGGGATCCCCCTCTTTGACATGCTGGCAGCACTTGAATTCCTCATGCATCTCAGGGCACTGCTGACCTCCTTTGTCACAGGGCACACTGCTGGCTCATGTTCAGCCTGGCACCACCAGGACCTCAGCTCCTTTTCTGTCGAGCTGCTTTGCAGCTGGGTAGCCTCAGCAAATATTGGTGCCTGAGGCTATCCCTCTGCAGACTGTCCATTCAACCTTGCTGAACTTCATGAGATTCCTGGCAGCACATTTCTCCAGCCAGTCAAGGTCCTCTGGACGACAGTGTGACCCTCTGGCATCCCAGTCACTCCTCCATGTTAGGTGTAACCAACACATTTGGTGAGAGTGCACTCTGACCCGTCACTCAGGTCATTGATGAGCAAGACTGAACCCAGTGTCACCCCTGTGGTACACTGCTACTTACTGGCCTCCAATCACAGGCCACAAGTTGTACTCAGAATAGTGGTTTTGGGATCCTCCTTTGCATTTCTTTGTAGTTGTACCACAGAATGCGACAGATGTCATAATTTGCCAACAGTGCTACTCCTAGATTACATGACAACATGAAGACAATTAATTTATCCACACTACAGTAGAATAAGGCACATCTTATGGGTATAATTTCTATCCAAGAGTCACCTAATTCAAGTCAGTATCTCCATGAAGATAGCTTAAAAGAATTTGCCTCACCCTGGTATCCACATCAAAAATCCAAACACACTGGGACTGAGAATTTATCCCTTTTTCTCTACCTATCAGAGCAAAACAACTCTAGCAGCCTGAAGGGTCAATAGTAAATTTTTCATTAGATTTTTTTAAACCCACCTCATTCTCTCTTTGCTCTTCTTTTTGTATCTCCAAATTCCTATTTTCCTTTGCATCTAGCATTTATCTTTCAGCAATCAAATGCTTTCTTTTGTCCCACTTCTGATTGTCTCTTATTGCACTCCCATATTTCCCCTGTCTCCTAGATCTGCATATATTAAACATATTACTTGCTTCATATTACATTCAAGTATTTGGATATCTGATTAGGTCATCCTGTGAATAAAAGTCTAATTAAATGGAAAACAAATTTTGAAGCCAAATCAATTGCATTAAATAATGTGTTCAGTATTAAGGAGTATTTTATATGTTACTCAGAATTTAAAGTAAAATGTCTTATCATCTCTCTTTCTCTCTTCTACATGTTTCATTAGCATGACCAGTTTTTGACAGCATTTTTCTCACATTCTCTACATTGCTGTGTATTTGCAGAAATGTAGGGTGTCAAAACCTGCTGTTTATAGTCAATTAATTGCATCTTAAAATCAGAAAGGAAAACAAAACTTGTTCAAACGTCTCAAATATCTAACAAAGCAGATCACTTGCTGGTACTGTCATGGGGCCCCTTCACTACCTGTGGTCCCCTAAGCACATTTTAGATTTTGGGAAGATGGGGCAGAGGAAGATGTCCTGCCACTGCTGCCAGAAGACTTGCAGCAGTTACTTGCCATATCTCAACAAAACCTATGATTTCTGTGAGCTGTATTGGAGTTGGGGGCAACAACTCAAGCACAGAGGAAGCTTTCCTTCCAGAGCAGCAGCAATTTACCCGTCACACCACAGCGTGCAATATGTCCCGACAGGGCTCTCCCACTCTGTTCACACATTGCTGAGTGCCCACCATAACTATTTAAAAGCTTGGCTCACACCAGATTCTTAACAGAGCCTGAAAATTTAGTAGACAATTATATAATGGCTCAGGGAGGGAGGAAGAGGTGTTGCTGCCCAATGCAGCCAGCACAGGCCCCACAGCCACTGACAGAATTTCTTTTGAGTAATTCCTTAGCTGAAATGACTCTGAGCTCATGGCCCCCTGATCATTCAAGAGCCAGCACTACTCATCAGTGTGGGCACATGGCAAGGAGAGCAAGACTTCTCCCTTAACTCCCTTAACTGTGATGCTGTTTTGCAGCATCACAGACTGAGGGCCAGAATTCAAGACTGGGTCAATTTTGAATCAGGTCATACACTGAGAAGAAATATTAAAAAAAAATCAGATATAAATAGTGAATTTAGGGTAAATCTTTTATTCCAGACATAGGATGGAGTTTAGAGACATATATAGAAGACTGAGTAAAAAATGCAGAAGAACTGATATACAGCTGAAAGAGAATGTTGAAGTGTGGCCAGTAAATCAAAGAGCCATTTACCTGCTTACCCTCAGTGGGGACAGTAGTTTGTGGGTTTTCCTCCTGGATATTCCCATTTACACATTTTTGGGAAAATATTTTAGTCTCTGAATTTCTTCCATATTTAAATTTTGCATTTGATTATTTAATGCAATTCGGTCCAAAATTAGGGAAATGGATGATAACAGAAGAAACACATGCTACAAGAAGCCTGGTTTGAGGAAGGAAAAGAACTGTAAAGGAACTAAGAGAACCATAGGGCAAGGCAAACCCATTTGGTTGATGCATTCAAGGACTTCTGTTTCTAAAATTTTCTCCTGAAAATAGAAATATGCCCAAATAATAGGGATAATTTGGGGTCCAGCATACAAACACATGGTCCACAATGGAGTTGTGCTTTTATTTTTGTCTAAGGACTCACCTACTATATATTTTAAATTCTTTGGCCTGTTTCACTCCATCATGACAAAAAAAATTAAACTAACTAAATATTGTTACCTGAAGAGCAGTATAAGGGATAGCCAAGTTTAAAAAATAAATCAGGGAAACATTTGCAACCAATATTTAAAAAAAGTTTTAGTAAGAAATGATAAGTTCTATGTATTATTACTATACCTATGCCTTCATGAATTTTACAGCATATGCTATTTCCTCCAGTACCACTCTTTATTGGAATAATCTATTACCAAACTCCTGGTAAAGCCTGCCTGTAAGAAAAAGAACAGTTCCAAAGATTTGTGTTTTTACAAGGGCTGGATGCAGACTGGTATGTTAGAAGTCCTGTAGTTCTATTCTGTATCACAAATATCCAGACATTTATTATTTACTACATTATTTCAGTCACACAATAAGCAATTAGATGAATGTAAGGAAGACAACTAAGAAGGTACACTTACTAAAAATAATTCCAGAAGCCATTTGACACATGGCACAAAACTTTGCCCCTTAAGAGACCTTGGCTTCTTTCCTAGCACTAACAGGTGAAAAAAACCCAACATATAACAAAGGAGGGATACCCATTTCCCATTCAAGACTAAACTGCTCCCTGACAAATTAATGAAGCTTTAAAGAGTGGAAAGAAGAACCAGCAGCACAGGACCTTGAAGGTGAAAGCAGAGTGCACCTTCAGCACATTGATAAGGGTGACAAAGAACAGCAAGGTCAAGAAGCAGGGCAGCACAGGCCTGTGTCAGAGAGCAGGGCGTGCCAGCTCAAAGAGAATGGGACAATATAAGCCTAAGACATCAGGACTAAAAGAGAAGGTCTCTTTAATAGTACATCAATATACTCCAGACCAGTCAAGGAAAACATATGCACAGCAATTAAGGAAATACAATCTCAAAGAAAACCATTCTAATTTACATACTGTTGATGTTACAATAAATGTTGCTAATACTGCTGCAAGACTGTGGCAAATTAGTGATAAATGGGGAAGAAAATCTCTCTTGAGTGTTAGAATTATACACTGGGACTAGAAAACCATCAGAAAATATAAAATTTAAGAGATTTAGATAACTAGGTAAAATAATAATATGTGAATATCTAAAGGTATTTTTTTCCTTCTCCTTTGTTTTTAAAGCCATAAACAGGTTTTAAGAGGAAAACGCACTTTTAAGAGGAAAAAGCACTTTCATTGGAACATTTGGCTTGAGAATGCAAAAGCAATTCAAAGAGCACCAAAACAATCGTTATTTTTTCCATTATTTTTAATGTGACTTTTTAAGCCTTATTAAAAACACACCACTTATGAATGCAAACTGAAAACACAGAGTACAGAAAAGACTGATGGCTGGTGCAGAAAAAAGGACAAAGAAAAGTTTTTTCTGAAGAACATTTCTTTATAACAAAGCAAAAAATATGTAGGAAATTGAACAGGTAGTAGCATAGTTTTCTGTTTAAATATTGTGTTATGTGGGTTCATAATCTGTGAAGTTTAACTTACTATAAATCAATCAGAAGTGTTTGTGGACCCTTGGTTAATTACAACAGGGCTTATGGTTTTTCCAAAATATGTTCTACTTTATCTTTTACGAACTCCTAATATGCCAAAAGTAGTTTCAGTTTGTCACATTGCTCTGCTATTAACAGATCAACAAGAAACCTTTATTGACACTTTCCTGGAGAACAGTATTGACTTGTCTTATTCACCTACTTTTTAAGAAAATGATGAAACACAAACTAAAAAAAAAAATCTGAACTACATGCAATTGTATTCAAAGTGACATAAAGAATAGAGTAATAAATCAAAATATATAAAAATATTATTCTTCTGAGGAGAGTAGTAGTAAATGTATAAAACTCCTCAGTTTTCAGACAAAAACAGTGATGTTGCACTAATATACTGGCACTAGGACACCTCCACTGGCAGCAGTAAAAGTTTGGATATTAGAACACCTTGAAATTTCTAGTCTACAGTAATAAACAGAAGATAGGCAGACAGGTTCATAGGAAGGATATTTGCATAAATATTTTCATAGCATTATTTTAAACATTGGAAAAATATTCATAATTTTTCTAATGAATAGGCAAAATCAAAATAAAACAATGGTGTATTTTCAACAGGGAAATATTTCCTTGAATTATCCATTTGCATCTACCATATGTTTTTGCTTTTCACAAAACTATCATCAACAATATTTTCTGGCACGCAACTTTGCTCACATTTTCTTTCCCTCCTGGAAACAGTAACTTTATTTTTCAGTTTATTACAGGAGACACCCAAATGTTCTCCTATGAGTACACATGTAATTCTCAGAAAGAAAACAACTTTGATGGAAACGATGTATTATGTATGACAGTGGCTCTGCTTTAGAGCTGAGCTGGATATTCTTCCCCCATTTCTGGGGGAATTACTGGCAGAAGTAGTTCTTCACAGATGGAGCAATACTACAGCTGTCCCTTACAAAATGGGAAAGCTTCTGATCCACTTCTAAGATACCAACTGTCCCCAGTCTAATTTCATTTCTGTGCTATTACTCTTAGGTAAACTGCATAAATAGACATTTTAAAGACACATCAGTAGGACTGTTTCTCAGCCTTGTCAACTTTCCTCACCAAACACACTTCAGCATCAAAGACGCCCTGTACAGGTTCAGAACAGAGGTATACACGTGTGCAAAATAATAGATTATTTCCATTTGAATTAAATATTAACAAAAACTTATGAGCAAATTCTGCCAGATTAGCTAACTGAAGGCCAACTTCAAATATTTTGACCGTTAACTCCTACTTTGTATGATGGGATCCTTATGAGACCTACATTTTTAAAGAAAGAACATCCCAATTCACACATCTCCTGTGGTGGTGATTCATCATGGAAGCTGCTGCCTCATGCTTGAACATAATCATTGACAGTGGCTGATATTCCAGAGCGTCAGCAAAAACATTAAAAAAAAGCTACTGCTAATGTTCAGCACGGGATGCTATCAGTGACAGAGGAGCAGCTCCACATCATGAGCTTGGCAGTACCAGTGGCTCTGACCCTGCACCCTCCAGGCCAAGCCATCACAGCTTTTATGATCGGATTGGTCTCTGACCCAGATACTGTACTGATTATTGAAGCTTTCACTTGGCAGGAGTAACTCTGACCTACTGTGCTAATAATTCTGCTGATGAGAACTAATTAACTCCCAGACAGTCTACATACTCTCTTTAACCTAGCTGTTAACAACCTTGTAATGAAACTTCAATCAAGTCACAGTGTGCCCTGGGTAAATAAGCTTGTTCACACTCATACACACATGTCTACACACTGGGATGATGACTGCAGTCCTATGGAATGAGTGAAGGTAAAATAAAAACATGGTAAAATAGACCAAACTGCCCTGTGCTTACATAGGTGTCATCGTTGACCACGCCAAGGATGAGAAATGAAAGTGGCTGTTTCTACCTCCAGGGTACTTCATTCAGGTCAATTTAGGACAATCCCAGGGAGATCTGAATCTCCTTATAGCTGTGTAACTATAGGCCTTCTCTGCATTAATGCACTAGTTCTATAGAAACACACACTGAAATTTACATAATTAAGTACAAAAAAAAAAAAGTTGATTATCCAATCTCAATGATTTGAAGTAATTTGATATCTGTAGTTACTGTTCAAACAGACTAACTTCTGCAGACATTAGAAAGTTGGGTGCCTAGAGTCAAGAGTTGCACATACATTAACCTTAGAATAGACTTGGCCACTTAGATGATTCTGAAACAATGTTTGCATCTATGGAAATATTGATGTCACTCCGCTAACCCCCAGGATTCATAACAGCCATGGTTAAGACTTAGAACTGAATCCAACAGAGAAAAAAAATTATCTCCAAATGCTTCAGGTTGAAACACAAAAATAAAATTTTAAAAAGAGGAGGTGAGGGGGCATAATCATACATGGCAAAAAGTCCCAACTTACTATACAATAGTCTAAGTAGGCAGGAAATTCCTCTGTATGCACACATCATAAGTAGGCAGGAAATTCCTCTGTATGCACACATCACAAGTAATGGACTAATGTGATCAGGTTTACAGAGAAAGAAGAAGGCAACAACATCACTGTGCTAATCTTCTCCTGCTAAAACATTCCAAAATTCAGAATAATCAAACAGACAATAATCTTTGTGAATTAGAACAATATATGTTGAAGAAAAGCATGCAGACTGATTGTTCTTCATTTCTCTGTGACAATTTCGAGCTTCAGCATAGAAGTGGTAGTTAATGCCATCTGAATTAGGCAAGTTCTGAAACAACAGAAACTCTGAAGGAAATAGCCTGTACAAATTCACCTAAATATCACATTTTAACAAATCAATTTCTACTAAGTTTTACTAAAGGTAAGTATTTGTGTCTGGTTCTGTGAAATACTAACTACATGTACACAGACTTTACAATATAACTAAAAAATTAGATGTCTTCTGTGAAAACTGAAGACAAGTCCAAGTCTAAAACTCGTATTTTGTTCTAACACATATAAACTGACAGCCTGAGTGATACTCTTTAAAATAGTCTATGCTACTGGTTTGCCTCCACAAGACTCACCTACATGGATGTAGACCCTTGGTTACATCATATGCTTTTACCTCCAAAAGAGAGCACTAAAATTAAACAATCTTACATCAGGCTCTTTGACCTTTTCTGATTACTAGTGTCCACTCAACCTTTTCAGGATGAATGGTAGATCTCTTTGTCCAAGACAGTTTATGCAACAATCACAGTACTTCCTCTAAGTTAGATAAATTAGGTGGTCACTTAACAGGGAGAAAGGCCAACATCAATTGCAGCAAAGGTCACTCAGCTCAGTTATCATGTACTGTATTAAATTGTCATCAGATCTGAACAGCAATTTCATCAATAACCCATCCAGCCAGAATGGCTGTGAATGTTTGAAACCATCCACCCACTCTGTGGGGTCAGAGAGCAGTCAAAAAACTCACACCCATCTGTAGGGCAGTGATACAGAAGGCCACAAAATAAACACTGAAGGGAACAAAGGCTCTCATCCACCAGTTTGGGGCAAAGACAGAACAGACACTAATAAGCTAAAGATATACAATATAGTCTTTCCAATACAAATACCATCCAATCTGCTACTAATTGAGAGTACAAACTCCTTCCTTGAATCTTTGCCTCTCAAGACTTTTTGGTGTTCTAACAGTCACTCTGGAAATATCCTGTTTTTTCCAGCATTCCAAAGTCCCTGTTTAGTTCTGCTGATTCTACTTTCCCCAGAAAAATGCAATAGATGAAATAATTACTGGAAACTTTAAATAAATAAATACAAATGTTATCTAACCTCTGACACAGAAAACTGTTCTGTTGTTTTGATCCAATTACCAAAAAACTTCTAAATTTCAATGACAGCCTCAGCTTTTACTGTAACAGTCTTTACATTGTTGAGAAAAGCATTATTTAACTCTAAAACCCCAATAAATGTGAAGCATTCAAGCATGAAAATTTTATGCAATGTAGCTTTTATGCACTGTATGTGTTCATATTACAAGGAAATGCAATACGTGTACCCTGACTCTATCCAGAGGTTTGTTTTCTTGGTTTACTTTTTTCAAAGATCTAAAATTTATGACTTCTACTTGTGCAATTTTGCAAAAAAATCACCAAAGTTTATGAATTACAAAAATGCCAGACAGTGCCATGCTTTTATTCTGCACACAAAATTTCAAAATGCTAGCTGAAAATAATTTTACTTATAAATAAAATTCATACTTGGATGTCTTTCATATTTTCAAATACATCTAAGTCTAATTTTCAGACAATCCACCCTGAAAAAAAATATGAAAGTGAATGCCTGAGCACTTGTAGATGAAATCTATACAGTCTACTCAGGAATCTGCAAAGTAACAGCTGGTGCTCCAGCTGTTGCATTCAATCAGGGGAGACAAGCAATACCATATGGTGTGTTTTTCTAATGCAGTTCTAAACACTGAATATCTAAGATACTATACTTAGGGGGAAGAAACAGGGAGTTGAAATGCAACCATTACTAATAATTAGTCTAATCCATCACGAATAATTACCAAAATGATTTATCATCAATAATTCCTTACTGAGGGAAGATCGCCCAAAACAACAAAAAGGAAGTCTCATGTAAGCTTTGTATTTTTCATTTAAGAATCACTTAATTATTTTTCATTACGTAAAACAGTGTTATTTCCAAACACCAGGAATAAATCTAGAAAGTACCATTTCAGGTTGCATTTTCAAGCAGGGATAGATAGCATCAAGAGCTTTGAAGAAAGATTAGTTCAGGGATCAAAATTTATGATGATAGAATTGAGGCTCATACTTGAAGGCTTCAATGTGTCAAAAAGAAACACATAAAAACACAAGTTTAATCAGGAAAATGTTTGCCTTCTTCCTGTTACCTAGAAACTTTGTTTCTAACAAAGAATAAAATCCAAACTTTTTAAAAACTGTCAGAAAATTTTCTCTACACTTCGAGAGAAGAAGCTAGTTCTAGTTGACAGAGAAATGTATTTATAGAGATCATGATTTTATCTCTGTATTCTGAAATGCAGTTATAACAACCTGTCACCAAATCCACTGAACTAATGGCAGAATACTCTGACACAAAGAGAACACGTTCCATGAAAACAGCATGCTGAGAAAGCAGTATTAATAGTGCTGTGAGCTTTACTTATAAGCAAACATTGTATTGACAGCTTTAACATATGTGCTTCTCAAAAAATGAAAGCAAAACCCCACAAATCTCTTTTGCAGTGAAGATCTTGGCATATATAAACAAGTATTTTTAAGTATACTTTTGTGACAACGTAAACTCTTCAAAAATATATTGTTAGACAGTTCGTTTCAAATGTTCAGAAAAAGTTTAAGACAAGCCATTAAAAATTACATAATATGTAACTAAGTTGAAAACTCATATAAAATAATTTCTTTATTTAATACATTTATTGCAAAATATAGATATCTGTTTCCTTATTTGTGCTCAGGTCCTCATCTTTTCTTAAACAAGGTTAATTAGCTGACCTCCCTTTGAAAACTGCAAAGGGCTTTTTTAAAAAGTGGAATAAAATTGTGGTTTTTCATACATGAGGATATTAAAGACATCAAACTCAAGTACAACAATCCAAAATTGTCAGCAGCACTGGCTGCACTTACAGCAACACTTACTGTTCCAAAAAGCACTCTTTATGGCAACTTCCCTGCACAGAGTGAATCCATGTGCCCCGCTATTAGTCCATGGCTAAGAATGCAGCAGATCAACACCAAAATTTCAGTGTGAGTTCACTGATTGAAGATCAAGTCTAAGACCATCTGCTGACTTACAATAATCTGTCAGGATGTCAGAAATCCTGGCACTGAGAAACAGATAGCAAGGATCCTTCCACAATGAAAACTACATTAAGTTATTCTGCAGTATCACCACAACCATAGAGTCATTTCGAAGAGGCTACTTAGAATCACCACAAAGTATTTAGGAATATTCTAAAAAAAATAGAAGCACCAGGTTATACTTGTGAAATATGTTCTTACAAGCACATGAGTAATAACAAAATAGTCTAATAATATGCAAAGAGACTTAATTACAGTAGGCAGAGCATAAATACTGCATTTCAAAATGCCTTATCCAATTTCCTGTTTGTAAACAGACTACGAAATTATCTTGTTAGCAAGTGTGAATAGTTGGATGGGAGTGAAACTGCAGGCAGTCTTAGAGCTAGAAGAACGCTTATACATTTGTTACCTCCATGCAGTTGAAAGATTGTTTACCTTTCCAAATTGTACTGAAGAGTTACATAAGGATACTACATTGGAAAAGTAAAACCATTTTATAGTTCTCAAAAAAACAAAGGCTAACCAAAATTATCAAAAAATATGACTTAATTACTAATTCATCAAAAGGCATTGCACAAGCATGACCTTTAAAATCAAAATGGGTGTTGCTTTTGTGCTGCTGGGATCAATTTCTGTATCTCTACCAGCACTGCAGATTGATGCATTATTATTATTAAGCAGATAAAAGAAGGAGCTTGGAATCATACTGAACTTTCTGCCTTATAAATGGCTACCATAACGTATATTTCAATTTGAAACTTTTCCATTACGAAGATTTTTAAAGAATTTGTTCTCCTTTTGAAACTCTTCTTGAAACCAGTTATTTTTAAACACACATATCATTCTCTGCTTTGAAAACAGAATAGCTATGAAAAGCTTATTTAGACACAAAATCGTTGCTAACAACCAAGCCAAGAGTGCTCATTTACCAGATTTCAAAATGATGGGTATTATACCTGAAAAATATAATTTGCAGAGACTTCTGTGTTATTGCAAGGAGTAAATTCCTTTTTACCTACACTGCATTGAAATTTGACTTTTTTCCCCTACAAAACCACCTCAGAGATGGTAAGAACCACATAAGCAAGTAGCATTTTTCATTACTTCAGTTGCATAGAATATTTTTCTTGGTATAAGCAAAAAGGAGACAGAAATTTGCTGTGCACAGAAATCAGAACTAAATAATATCATAAACCATTAACTACAAATGTACAGAGTAATGATAAGAATTATCAAAAATCTACATTAAACTTTCCCCCCACCTTAAAAATACGTCCTTCATTACAACTGAAAAATTAAAAGGATGATAGAATATCTTATGTTAATCTAAAACTCATATATTTGTTTTCTTACCAGGCCTGCTTGATAAAGCTACGCTGCCATTATGCTCAGAATAGATTCTCACAGGCATCCATATTTCTGAAGGATATGGGAGTAACCTTTTCAAAAAACTATTCCAAACCAAGAGGAAACAAAGTTTCACATAACTTAATTTCATCTTATACTTCCAACTCCTTCTGATTCAAGGATTAGGTATTATTCCCTAATTAAGCCATATAGGCTAATCTACCTAATAGCCAAGAATCTTCTGAAAAGGAAATAGCATCAAAACACACGTCATAGCTTTTTTTTTTAAAGGTAGATTTTAACATGGTTTTTTAAACAAGACAACTAACACTGGGCACTGTGAATGGATACTGCTTCAGCAACAGCAACTAAGACATTATTGCTTTAAATAAAACTGAAAAAAAAAGTAAAGTGCATAAGCTTCTGAAACAAACACACAGACAAACAAACAAACGAGAAGAAAGTTTAAGCATGCCTCTATGATAGGGAAAGCCCCATCATTGCAATCTATATTAAAATTTAATGGATGTAACAAATGAAGTCTCAGTATATTAAGCTGCATGAAGAAAATGATACTACAAAACGCATATTAAAAAAGATGAATTTTTATTAAAAATTTAGAAATCAAAATACAAAAAAGCCCATCTAGGAATGTCTCGTGGAGACTATTTCCTCCTTTACAACCCAATAAAAATGATAAGCACTTGCATTGCTACCTTGAGACATGACATTAAATTCACAGGAGCTAAATGCATATTAGGCTGGACCAAGAAATTTTATCTTCCCAATGGAAAAATCAAACAGATGTACACTGTTATTACAACAGTTAGTTAGCTGAACTAAACTTCCTCCTAGAAATATTCAAATTTACCTCTCTCTTGACTGTGATGAAAAGAAAAAAAATCATACAGTTGTTGAATGAAACGGAATTAGGTAAAAAGAAAAAAAAAACATGTTAAGAAATGGTATAGATATGTGCCATACTTTGTTTATTAAGTTTACACTAGAAGTTTCTCACTTTCTTAGGAACTGAGTAAAAAAGCTGTGATCTCTCAATGTCATGTACTGGATGATATCATGAGTATCACATGTGACAAGGTGGCTCATAACCTGAGAAGTAGAGCACAGCAAACCACTGACAGCTTTATCAATTTCCTTATCTGGCATTCCAGGTTATCTTCAGGGCCGCAGGCTCTAAAGAACAGCAGCCTTCTGAAGCACCAAATGTCTCTATGGAGTGCAGCTGAATATTAAAATCCAGTTTTGCAGTGCCATCATGATGTGCCTGATATTCAGGGCTTGAAACTAGAATATATTTTTCAAAAACACCCAACTGGTTCAAACTTTGTCTTCTAATTTCAAGGCAACTTTAATAAAAAATTGTAGATGTTGACAGCATGAGATAAATAAGACCATCTTCATAGTTCATCTTTTTTTTTGGAAGTGCACTAACACAACGTGACAAAAAGGATGAACCACAATTTCTTGGTGCAGGCAGAGGCCTATGGCAGTAAAAACATGTATCTTCTGCAGAATACTAAGCAGTTATTGAACAGGGAGTAGAAAGAGACCCAGGTCACAGCAACAAACCTCTCATTCAGCATCCATTAGCCCACTGAAACAAAAGAAGGGTAGGATATGGAAGTGCTAACAGAGGCCATGTGAGAAACTGGCACGAGGACCTAAAAACTATCATATGTACCAAAAATAAAAGGAAAAAAATAATCATAGATGATAGATCTGAAAAATTAGTAAAACCTGTGTTTTACAAAAACCTACTGTATTTTAAAGAACTAATGTTTCTAAATGTTTCATTTGTCATCTTTCACACAGAGTTCAATATATTTAAGAAAAAAAATGCATATCATATCAAACTGATGGCAACTCAGATATCAGAAGAAGATGCCCACATAGTTTTTTGTCTTTTCTGTTTGTGTGTGTTGTTTTATTCTTCTTTGTTGGTTATGTTGGGTGTTTTTTTATAAACAGGTTCTTCATGAAAAAACTTCTATGTGCTTCATAACTCTATTTAGTAAGTGATTAGGAGTCCACTCAGAGACTGGAAAGTGTATGTATTTGGGCAATGACCACATTTCAGAGAGAAGTAATTCTCAGCCTGAGGTTGGAAGTCCCATTAAACCAATTAGAGTAACCATTATGTAAATGGCAGATCCTGTGCTGCACTAGTCAGTGGATTTATCAGGAAAGATTAGACTTCCTGAAGCACCACTCAGCTAAGTCATAGCTGAGGGGCATGACAACTGACAAATACTCTACTTGAGTAATCTAGCCATGAAGGTAAAAAGGATTAAAAAAGTGCAGCAAACTAGCTATAGTGCAACATACAGACAATAGTGTAGTCTGTCTATTACCCTGATAGAAAATCAACTGCTTAAAATATTTACAATAAATGTAAAGCAGGAATTGGGCAAGACATGGCAGTTTGGGAAGAAAGAAGGGGTTAATTATTCAGCCTCATTAAAATTTTCATCAGAAGCAGAAAACTATCATAGCTTGAGCATTTTCTTTTTCATTAGAGTGCTTTTTAATATTGACATCTAACCAATTATGTTCAAACTAATTCCCAGAATGCTGTAAGATGGTAGCTACTTTCAGAAGTTTTTCCACATTAATGAACTGTATTATTTTTTCATTAGAAGCTCCAGTGTGCTCAGAGACATACAAAGTGGTGAACAGAAAACCACCCTGAACAGAACATATTCTCCAAAAATTCTTTGACTTTCTTAATGAATTTCTATCTTCAGGGAGTCTTCTTCATCTTTACTTTAAAAATTCAAAACCAAAAGCAGCACTTCTACTTCAAGTGGACCCCTCCTTTATGACCAATTGCAGCAAAATATGTGAGGTCCAGACACAGGAGAAGTGATAGAACACAAAAGATTTATAATATTTTTTTATATGACATGATGTCTTTTATGGTCTGCACTCCAGTTTGTATATTTGGGTTTTTTCATTGTTTTTTTCAGATATGCCTGACTAGATTAAATTACTTTAATAATATTCTGAAGATTTAATAAGCCTTAGCTAATGATAGCTTGTATCTTTTTTACATAGTCTCAATGAAAAAAAAACACAGTTAACAAAAAGACACTGTATTATCTATTTCATTATAGAGAAAGCAGGGTATCTTTTTTATGGCTTCTTAATATATTTTGTCTTTTCTTTCCAAACTAACTCTCTCTGGTAATGCTTGCATAAAATGTGATGAATGTCTGTCCTAAAGGGAAGAGGAATTGCAACACAGAATTGCATTAACAACTAATATAGGCATGACAAGACCGAAAACTATTTTTTTACTCTTCTTTTTAACATTTTCTCTTTAATTAAATGGTACCTTTTCTTCATCTCAACTTGTCCTTAAACCCATATTTTATTAATAAACACCTAGCTATAGTTTTGCTACTCATCAGTCTCATGAGATTATATACAGACTGTATTCCATACATAGAATAATTAATAATAATATTAAATTAAAAATTAATAACAACTTCCTGGATAGCAGTGTATTACTGTCCAAGAAACAACATACCTAGAAAGACATGGGCTTATATACTGAAGAGTGCCTTTAATTTGCTAAACCTGCAAGTTCACAAGGCAAATTACTTTAAAAGCAAGATCTATCATCTTTCTTAAAAAGGCTTACACCAAATAATAGCATCTATATGTGAACAGTAACAATATGTCATTTCCTCTGAGACACAGGTTGACTGGTTTGTCCCTTTCTAGTCTCAAAATAATACTCTTATCAATATGAGACAATCTACTTCTTAAATGAATGATGAAGACATTATGTAAGCGACAGATTGTTCAGGGAGATTTTTTCGCTGCATGCATGGCAGTAATTTTTGGTTCACTGACTTGTCACTCCATTTCTAATCATCAATTTCCTTTTATATGTGAGGCTTCAGCAAAATACACCTATTTTAAATACCTACTTCTGCATCCAAAAAGTAAAATTTTTACTACCCAATTTCAGCTTCTGTAGACCCTGGCCCTTAAAGACTACTACTCTCCTGTTGAGAACTAAGCAGTATACTGTTCAGAAGAAACTATGAAGCATGTAACCTAGAAAATTCAGTGATTTCAAGAGAAGACATTCACTATATCACATCCTCTGAGCAATAAAATGAACTTCTGGCAGAGTTAAGATAAGAAAAAAACAAAAGTGATACTATCCCAAAAAAAAGTTCTATTATAGTTATATGACAAATTCACAGTTTTAAAGTTACTTCCATCCCATGTAATTTGCAATATACCCAGTAGAATAGCTCAAATCTGTACTGTGACAAAAGAACCAAGACTCAATTATAATCAGTACATATATTCATAATCTATATTTCCTCCATAAAGCTTTTAAAGTATATTTAACACCAAAGGGGAGAAAATAAAGCATTTATCACTATTATATTAATCACCTATACAAATCTGTCATGAAATTCACTCTGTGGCCTTTCAGAGAAATGCACAGACTGTAACATTCTCCTGCAGCTCCCTACAAAGACATGAAGTACAGAACAGAAAATAACCCGAATTTCCTGGCTCTATGGTTCAGGTACCCAAACTACTTCCAAGGTGTGGAAATTCATATATCAAGTTGAAATATGGGGAGCTATGAGTCATTCATCCATGTCAAGCTAAAGACTACAAATCTTCCTTGTATGCTCTGTCACTTTATCACTCTTCCTCCTCTTCCTTTCATTATCTGCCGCATGGCACCAAGCCCATCTTGCAGGAGCAAGTCAATCTTTTCAACGTTGCCATCTAAAAAGCAATGCTGACTGTGAACTTCATTTAGGATTACAAAAACAAACAGATAAACAAGCAAAAAAATGGTAATTTCAATTACAGGCTTCAAAGTATGCCTCCTAAAAATAGCAAGCTCAGCAGCCATGAGAGTGGAATTTCTAAACAGGACTTAGTGGTATGGAAAAAATACACTTCGTATTAGATATGATCACTAATTCAAGCTTGCCATGTTCGGGAAGAAGAAGACTTAGATAATCTTTATTTTTTTAAAAGTAGTTCCATTGAACCCATACAGCACTGTTCACCAGTACCTTCAGACCATGAACATAAATATCAGATGTGCAAGCATGAACATAGAGCTGTGTATGGCATGAAAATAGCTTCCAGACTGATTCATTAGAAAATTCATGTTAGTTTAAAAAGTCCCTATCTGGTCATACAGGAATCTGCCCCTTCTCTCAGCCCCCTGAGTTTTTCAATCTCACAGTCTATTTAAAATATTTGATTTCAACAGGAAATCAAATATTACATATATATTACCTCATGCTTTTTGTGTTTGAATTCTCCACTCATGTTTTCTTTCTTCCTTTCTCACAAGTATCCCAGTCCTCTCCACTACATCCATTGTTGCTTGCATATGCCAGATACCACGAGTGTGCTAAAGCACTGGTACCTTGGGTACTGTCTAACAGCTGTATCAAAAATCTCAAGATTCAAAGCTTCTTCTGTTTTGTTTTTGCACAAACCTACAGAAAACTACATTCATGTAAACGGCACTTGAACAGAAAAACACGTTCCCAGTGTCACCACTGCAAACCATGTGCAGAGCTGACACTGGATTCAAGATCCAGCCTCTTTACCAGGTTACAATACAACTTTTGCAAATAAGGTTTATGTTCCCAGTTGCAAGATGTAGCAGTTTTATGGCTGCCTTAATGTTTTTTTCCCTTCTTGCTCCACCCTCTTCCTCAAATCCAGGAATTATTTTGACCAAAAACCACAAGAAAATTAAATCAAGCAAAATATTCCCCACAATGTATACTTGATTAAACCATAAGTAGAATACTGCAAAACAAGCCAAATTTTACACAACACAAGTGATCTTTTAGGATAATCAGGCACATTCATATAAAATTCAAAACAAGAGCTTTGCTACTCACAAGAAGGGATGACTGCTACATCTGTGAATGCGGAAACACTAAGTAGCTTCTACAAACATTCCTCTTCTCCCAGCAATGCCTTTTGGAACTATCACACAGAGAATCCACTTCCCTAGGTTTTTAGAATGCTATTTTCCTGTGAAAACAATTCTCTCCTCCAGTATCCTCTAGTATGGTATCTTGATGTCAGCTACTTGAACTACTTTTGGCACTTGACGTTATTTGGATGCTCCTTTAGAATGTTAATGAATTATCTTTGTACCTTTGTAAACAACATTTTAACAAGTCTTAATTATGTTGTTTTGTATAAAGCTGTGGAACATAGGATCGCCAGCAAATGAAGATAATTTAGTTGTGCTAGGCACTGTACAAACACAAGTCATTATAAAATAATCTCTCTCTGTTCCATTCTCTATTTCTCTAAGGGCTCGGTGGTAAAATAGCTATTCCCCAGCACACATAAGGAGTGTTATACTATTGTTCACTAATAAAAACATTTCATTTTGCATAATACAGGAGGCAGAAAGTAATAATGTCTCTCATTAAGAAATTTCTCATTGGATTAGCAGGTGCCATCAATCTTACAAATGTTTGTCTCATTACATCAGAACCCCTTTCCAATTAATACCCTCAAACTCACTTGATATAATACAGCCTGTGAGGAATGGTCACATAATCTCTTTCCCCCACAAAATACCTATGGAAATCTCTTACTAGTATCTGAACATTTGAAAGCTTGTTTTCCAGCAACATCATTCACAAGGGATCCCACAAGAAACCTCCACTTGAGCCACTCAATATGGCCTTCATCTAATGGCACTCCTCTCCTGAATCCATGCAAACACACCACATTTTCCCTCTCTGTTCCACAGACATGAAATCACCAAAACAATCTTGGCAATGCTCACAAAGCACAGAAAGCAATTTAAGAAACCTCCTGCTATTGTGGTCTACTGACACTTTGAGCAATGTCAGCAGCACCAAAAATCACAGTGCTAATTAATGTTGAGAACATGCTGATTGCTACAACAAATGGCTGTTGGATTTAGTATGAAATCCCAGACAATGATAAGTTTAACACAGCACAGCATTCATATGAAAATGGTAAGCAATTGGATTTCCTAGGGGAGAGTAATTTGTGCTAGCAGTAACAAAAGTGCTTGCATTAACTTTCATTTATCTAAGTTTTAATATGTACATAATACAGTTATTTCAATTGTGATTATGTAGGAAAACTTTTACCCTTTAACATGTTTTTTCAGGATTTGTCTATATGGTTCTCTCTTCTAATTCTTCCATTACTTTAGTAACTCCATTTACTTTAGTAACTGCCTTACTAGACAGAAACGGACATAAGAAGAAAGAAGAATCCATAATTAGAACTAAAGTCAAAGCTACTGCTGCCTCCCACTGTAGACTCTGTCAGCCCCTTGCCTTCTCTAAGGTGCTACAAAACCCATCAGATATTAAACTTCTGTACTGAGAATTTTAACATCTCTACCCACCTAAGAAACCCACCACTTTTTCCAGTTTCACTAGTCTGTGAAGGAGAAACAGAGATTTTGACTGGACATGCATCCAGAAAAAGGGTCTTTCTGCCCTGTTACCAAGAGAGGAGTTGTTTTGACCAGACCACAGAAGAATAGAAGAAAGAGAAAAAAAGACATGTGAATCCAGGATGTAAACTTCAATAAACAGGATAAATATATGTATTGTCCTTTAACCCAGAAATTACTTACTTACAACACAGAGTTTAATGCACAATTTAGTTTATTCCATAGAAAATTTTAACTCAAAATATTGATTCTTATTTGTCCTTGATAATACTTTATATTATGGGAATTGGGCTTTCTGTTACATCTGGAGTTATTGTGTTAAAAGATACACACTTCTGTTATCTGAAGAACTCAGTGGACATGCAGGATAAAAAATGACATCAAGTGAAATAACTCTAAAGTTAAGCCCTGGTGTATAAGACATTAAAAAACCCAAATTAATTCAACACTGGATCCCAGCCTGCAGAATAAAACTCACAGCTTTTGAGGCATTCTCCTATTTTAGCATCCATATGAGCTGAGGGATTGAGCTGATCCAGTCAGCATAGGCACTTCAGGGCACTTGCTAAAAACAATCCAGACATCCTCTGCTACCAGTACAACATCACCAACTACCATTTTTGACTTTTCTGACAGCTTCAAAATGCCATCCTCCAAGTGAAATCAACCATTACCCTAGCATATAGTACTTGTTTATCATAACTAGGGGTTTATAATATCAGCCACAATTTTTCTGTTTTCCTACTTCAAATATGGCAAAGTAGCTGCATAAGGAAAAGAATTTCACAGCACAACATTTATATCCAAACATTTAAATATTTACTTTGATTTTGTTAAATAAGGACAGAATACTAAACAACATTTATAAATAATTTCCTTAAAGCAACCATTTTCTGCATCTCTGCCAAATATTCTGTTGCCAGGCTGCACTTGAAGTCTTCTGTATTAATCAAAGACTTAATATATGCTTTGCAAAATTTCTTTTGAATAAAATATCTGAAAGTATATTTTAAAAATGAGGGCAAAGAGCAACAGTGATGAACATACCTAATGAAAATGAGTATGTCCTTATTCAAGACCCAGATAGACAAACCCCATTTGACTACATAAAAGTCAGTTTTAACTGGGAGATGACAGCAAAGAGTGTGGTTGCTTAGATGCACATAACAGAAAGTAATACAAGTGATAAATTCTAATTAATATGAATTTATGCAGTGTATGTGTAACCAACACTTAATCACATTTTATCCTGGAGAATCATTTATATTTAGCAGTAATGTTTCTTTAGCACACTTTGCTTGAATAATTTTTATTCTTTGAAATGGTGATGAAATATAGTTTTTATTAATATTCCTTTTATCTTATTGTTTTAACTGAAGACCAGAGAATCAAAAAGATGAATCCCAAAAAACACCTTTTACAATCAATGACAGTTTAAGAATCTTGACAGACCTCTCTCTTCAAGGACATGCAGGCACCAGCTGAAGTTCACCATGCCATAACCAGGGCTTTATTTTCCTTTGAAGAGGTCCTCACTGCCCTCTTTCATCATCATATGTGAATTTCCTTCCTGACAGATAGGCCTCAAGATAAACCATCTTCTTCTCATTTATCATTTTCCCTAGCATCTAATTCTCCTCTTTAGATAATTTCTTCATAATCTCTTTAAAATCAGGAGTTTCCTAGTTACTGACATAGGCTTATCTGTCTAGAGTCTCAAGGTGTAATTACTGCAAGTCTTTACTCAAGTTTTAAAAACAAACAAATAAAAAAGAAATACTGGAACAAATGGGGGAGTTTTGCCTATGTAATGGAACAGCTCCAACAAACAAGATGACACAGCCCTTGCAAGTGCTTTAACCAGAGGTTTGGTTTGGTAATTTTTCTCTCTCCCTCTTCCCTTCTGATAATTCCTGTCAGTGTGTATTTAGGTACATTTTGAAATGCCTGCTGGAATGCCAGTCCTAGGAAGGACTTCTGCTCTCCTCAGGCATTAATATGAGATAAAAACACTAAATACAGTGAAAATAGGACAGTCCTAGGGTCATACATAGGGAAAATAAAATAAAGACACTTTATTCAGTGATTTTATGGGTTTTAGGGACCAAATATGTTGGAAGAGGAATTTCAGAACTGTTGAAAATTCCACTCGGGGAACCAAGCAATTTTTAAAATAGATTTGGCCCTTAGAATGTAAAACCTGACAGGGATGCAATGGTACAGATGTTGTGTTTGTTCCTCTCTGTGCGTAAGCAGGAAACCAAGAGGTTTAAAATCAGAGGAGTACTGAGACCCAAGTTCATATCAAGCAGTGAAGTGTGATTTGGTTACAAGATCCCAAAGTAGCCCCTTGAAACAGAAGGCTCCGTTTGTTTCTTTGTTTCTTTGTTTGAAGGCTCTGGAACTAGGAGGCCCTTGTGGAGCCTCTTGCCAAGGCAATGGAACAAGGATAAATCACATCCAAATGCTGTTATTTGAAAAGTTGCTGTTGCCAGAAGGTGATTAAGAAGAACTCTTGCCTGCAGAGTTTGCAACACCCCTCTGATCCCATCTGGCCCCCTGGTTTCCCTCCAGGCCATCACTACCCCAGAGGTACCTATGATCTTTGGAATGTTGCCTACACATATTTTTGCCTTTCCTCTGATTCTTGACTGCATCAAAGGTAGAGCAAGGTCCTTATCATCTAAGGACCAATTCTCATCTAGGAGACACAACATAAGCAGGAAAATATAGATACTTAATTGTTCTCTTCAGGAAACAATGATTTTTCTCTTTTCACTTTGAATCAGCAGTGTTACCCACAGAAAGCCTATTTCAAGTTCTACCCTTGTTAAAAAGAAGGGAAAGTGTCCAACTGCCATTGTTATACCAAAGACCAAGTCTTGGTATCAACA
The DNA here is from genome assembly GCA_013400215.1 of Cisticola juncidis. NCBI lineage: Eukaryota > Metazoa > Chordata > Aves > Passeriformes > Cisticolidae > Cisticola > Cisticola juncidis. The sequence continues at coordinate 31,415 of VXBR01007104.1, read as the reverse complement.
ATTGCAGATATCTCAAATAATTCTGTAGAGATACAATCTGAGATCTGATCGAGTCTTTAAAACAGATAATAATGAAAAAGACACTGCCTCCTGGAATTTTTTCTTATGCCTTTTTTGTTCTACAGATATTAATCCAGTGCTGCATCTTCCACTACAAAGGTGTAATGTGGACTACTTCAAGCTGTTGGAAGATGCAATTTTCTTGTGATTGAACCTTGCTGATTTTGTGCATTCTCTAGTAATTATAATGTAATTATAATTATTATCTAGCATATAATATATATTATATTATATATATAGCTCTCTCTATATATATCTTAGTAACTGTAGGCAGGCATTACACCCAACACTGACATAACATCACAAATCAGCATGTGAATTCATTTACAAAAAACATATGAAGGAGAGGGTAGAAAGAAGTAACAGAGATTTCTGATGGGTCAAGAAACACCTATGCTTAGTAAGTTGTGTAAAGGAATGGTAAATATATGCCCTGCATGATGAAATGACAGAAAAATATGCATCTTCATGTAAAGTGAAAAAAGTGAAACCTTTATGGGTGTCTTCTTTCAGGAATCAGCAGTCATCACATTGTTCACTGCAAAACTTACAGATGCATCAACATCTCAGCCCATGGTGGGCAGTATCATAAAATTAGAAGGTGTCTTTGAATATATAAATCACAGAATGGGTCAGGTTGGAAGGGACCACAGTGGGTCCCTACCTGTTATGGGATCCAACCTCCCTACCTAAGCAGGGTCATCACAGAGCATCCTGGAAAGGACTGCATCCAGACAGTTCTTGAATATCTTCAGAGCCTCTCTGGACAATCTATTCAATTGTGTAGTCACCTGCACAGTAAAGAAATTCCTCCTTGTATTCAGATGGAACTCCCTGTGCATCAGTTTCTGCCCACTGCCTCTTGTTTTATTGCTTGGCAACACTGAGAAGAGTCTGGATCAATTCTTGACAACTCCTCTTCAGATTAAATTAAATAATATCCACCAAAATTCTAAAGCAAATCATAGAAGTTAAGGTAGAATAAAAATGGCATCTAAGAAACACACTGAAGTTCAATGTAGTAGTGTAGAACCTGAAGGAAACAACTGCTCATTGCAAATGAAATCAGTTAAATCAGAGAAAGGAAATTATTCATGAACAAAACATGTCATTAAACATCTTTTCAACATAAATAGTTCAATGCCTGGCAGTGTGTGTCAGCTTCAGACCAATATAATCACGAGTCCTCAGTACCGCAACTTCTCTTGCATGAGTTGCTAAAAGCTGCTGTTGTCCAGCTCAGATCATCAAGCAGATACACACCATGACTCAGCTCTGGGAATCTTGCTGCTTCATCACTCTTCTCTAGTTTATGTTAAAAAACCAAGATGGCTTTCCCAGAGACCACAGAAAATGAATTAGCTGTGTATTTGTAACTGAACAAGATGCATACACCAGGTCTGCACAGGATGGAATGGGAGTTTGGTGAGAAACCTAGTTTAATCACTTGAAGGTATTTAAACTCCTTTCAGAATTCTGAAGGTCCATTAAACACACCACAATACCAAATACCCATTCTCTCAAGAGGTCAAAAAAAATAACAAAAGCTGGAGAAGTAAAAATGACTCAGCAATGGCACCCATATCACAGGATGGGGGGAGATTAGAGGGGAGCTCTGGAGATAACTTTTAGCTCAACCTCCCTGTTTAAAGCAGACTATTCACAACATTGTATACGTTGAATCAAGGATAACTAAACCCCCAAATGGTTAAACTGAGTATTGTAATAATTCAGATTTTTATGGTAGTAGACAGGAGGATGGTAGTAATCAAGAAATCATGTCCTTGAGAGATTTTCATGGACTAAAAGCAAACACTTGAAATTTGAATTAGAACACCTCTTTCCAACAAACCAACAAAAAACCCCCTTCAAACCCCATAAACAAAACAAAACAAACAAACAAAAAAAAGGAAACTATTATTCTATAAAACAAAGCATCTCTCAACTCAAACCTCATAATCCTTGCAGATTGTTGTCAAGGGCATTCTTAAGAAAACATAATGCAGTAAAGCTGTACAGAAGAGAGTAGCATACACCAAGACATTATATCAAAAATCTTTAGAAATAAAAACAAGGCAGATGCAAGTCATGAACAGCACTTACAAAAGCTGATGACAGACTAAATTCAATACAGAGATAGCATGGTTCTCAAAAAATGGACATAAGAGGTCCCAAAAGGCATATAATCAAGCTGATTGCCTTGACAAAGTCTCAGCCACACATTTCCCTGACCTCTCTCATCCACAAGAGAAGGAAAATATCATCTGAAATGCATGAGCTCACTACTGTTCAGTTTTGTTTTTCTCTCTGCTACTTAGCTGAACTCTGTACATCCCATACTACATGTCACTTCAGACCACTGACCAGCAATTCTTCCAGTTCACTTCCTAGATCCTCCCACAACTGGAGGGGGTAAACAAAAGAATTCAATACACGGCTAAGAAAAAGAGCGCAAAAATTTAATTTGGAGCCAAACACAGATGCAGTATCCTACTCACTGCATCTTGCCATTCATCATCTGAAAAAAAACCCTCTTGTTTTTCATTACTTGTTTTCCATCATGTTCCCACATCATCACTGATGTTATGGCTGCAGTATTTCCTATTGCAAGCAAAACAGACGAGAGAGACCTCACAGAAGGCAAGATAAAGGGAAGAACTAGCTCTTCATCAGGCAAAGTAATTGGATCATACCTGTTCTACACAAAAGTTTCTTAAGAGCAGTCTTTGCCAGGAAGGGAGAAAGGGGGAGAAGACAAAAGCCAACACAGTTTCCTTCTGTGAAGTGACATGGCTTCAGAGCACGTGTACTATGTGCAAAGTGGAGTTAAGTCCATAGCAAACTGACTGCACGTGTTCTTAAGTAGTAGTTCAGTAGAATTATTATTATCCTCAAACTATGTTATTACTACTTTAACATTTTAAAATACAATCCATTACACTGTTAGATGGAGACATAATAAAATGCTGGAGAGTTTATTCTGCTGATGCCTAGCAACTTAAGCTAAATGTGAAATGCTTTATGAAAATGTTATATTATTACTGTGCCTTTGCATAAACCTGTGCACATATATCATCTCTTTTTAAGTGTGTCTTGAACACTTACAGATCTGTAATGGGACTGTAAACTGTTTTTAATTTGTCATTGGTGTAAAAGGATAAAAGGTCACTGTCATTGTGTAACTCATCTTGCAGTCAGAAGTGAAAGTTGCAAAGGATTTTCTCTTCTTCAGATTTCTCTTTCTAGTGTTATTGGAAAGCTTGTCTTCTTGTTTAAATGAATTTCCTTTTAATCTCCTCTCTGAGCTGCTGGATAGATGGAGCCTCTTAAAAAATTCAGGATATCACTGTAATTGTAAATTGATCTGCTTTTGTGGCAGAAGGCTGTGTCCCTCCATCCAGGAAAGAGACTGTCTTCTCAAAGTTGTTTTTCAGAGAAATGATTAATTCGGAATTTCTCTTATTATTGTATTATCCTTTAATGAAAAACCACTTTTAAAACAAATCTACTACTTTTTGGATTGTTTTATTCCTGGCAACATATAGGAATGGAAGCTAGCTGCCAAAGGCAATGTGAAATATTTCCCAGACAGAAATGTCTCAATTTCCTAAATGGGAGTTTGTTTCTACTTACATAGGAACTAAAACTGTATCAGGACAACTAAAATGCATATACTCATCAGTGCTTAAGTCCTGAATTAATGTAATATTTTAATAGACACAAGAAAATTCCCCATTGATTTTTAATGTAGAGTTAAGGTTGAAACACTGTTATGACTATGCAATCTTTAAAACAGACACGTAACTCATTAGGATCAAAGTAGGGGAAATTATCCATCCACTGTGGTGCTGAATCCACATAGCCTATTTGCCTTTGGCTCTTTGGTTATGAGATCTGGCACCACTTGGATTATTTCACCTAATCCATCATTAGCTTTCACGTGCCCTATATACCGTGGAACAAGCCTAAATTTAACAAACCCAACTCCCCATCAATTACCACACCGAATATATTACATGTCAGCACAGGACACAAAGATTAGACGTGCTGAATCACATCTTTCTTTGTGAAAATTCAATGTGTTTTGAGCACTTTTAACGATGCTGACTCCAATTGTAATAATTGCTCCTTCTCATTGTGGACAGGCACTAATGCTCTGACCTTTATGAACAACACAGAGGTGCTAAACAAAATGAAAAACCTCAGAAGACACAGAAAATGTATAAGAGATACCAGTAACAGTGCCACAGACTCATGAAATGAGTTTTTTAATTGCAACATTTGCCTGGATGGTGGAATCCTGCAAGATGACCTATTTTCCCCCTATAATCCTGCCAGTAAACATTAGTTATTTAGATTAACTTTCTCCCTCCACACACACAAAGCACACAAAAAGGTTATCACTTACAACAAAAACTCAACACACCGCTGCTGCGTTACCGCAGCATCCTGACTTACCAGTCTTCCACAGATACACCGAGGAAGTTTGGAATTCACTTTGTGCCCGAGCGTCCCAGATTCCCAGCAGCAGAAGCAGGAGGGCTCGCACGCCCGGGGCGGGCAGGGCAGCAGCCCCCGGACCGCGGCGGAGAGGAGCGCTCCCCGCGCTCAGCCCCATGCCTCCGGCACCCGCGGCACGGCCGCCAAACCTCCTCCGCACCAGCCTGCCCTCCTCAGAAATTCTTCACGGGGAGAAAGGCACCGGAAAGCTCTCTCCCGCCGCGGTGCATGGCAGTCGAAAAGGAAAAACTGTTTAACACCAGGGAACAATAGAGTCCTCGCCGGCTCTCGGCGCTGCAGCAGCAGCTCCTCGTGCTGGTCTGGCCGCCGCTCCGCGCTCTTCCATTCAGCGCTTACAGCAGTGCTCCATCAGCTGAAAGCGAGACAGCTGTTCGCAGGGGGCTCCAGCTGACTGAGCAGGTTATCAGGCTCTGGGAGGCAGCAGCAGTCATTTACACCAGCTGGAGAGAGTGAGAGACAGAGAAACAGCGATGAGGAGAAACACAAATAGCCCAGCGCTGTAATCTCAGGGCAGAGCGACTGCAAAAGGCTGTCTTCCCAGACACGTCTCTCCCTGGAATATCCCGAGTGATACACACCAAGAAGAAAAGAGAAATCATCATCAGACATGCTTCAGAAACACAAGTCATTCAACCAGAAGAGATATAAACAGAACAATATATAACAATTAAGAGGGCATCAGACATTTGTCCTGATAATACTATGTACGCTGCATTAACCATTTTGTAAACAATAAAAAAATAATTACACGTGCATTAAACAGACAATTAAGATCTTATGAAGGAAATTGAAGAAAATGTTGGGTAAAGAAAAAATTAAAAACACTACCTTGTCTTGCATATATTTATCAAATCTGTTTCAGGTAATGGCACACAGCTATCTGCTGTGAGGACAGATGAATATGTGTGTATGATAATGTGTATGTATGTGTAAGCCCATCACCTCTATGGTAGATGAAGTGTGCACATAATACATAACACAAGATAACATCCTTTCTTGTCCAGCAAGTATGTACACATATACACATGCACAAACGTCAACTGTGTAATTTAAAATAATTTGAAGATCAAGCCATCAATCATTTTACATATGAAAGTATGCAGGATACATTAGGCTGTCAAGATGGTACAAAAAACGTGGAGAGAGACAAAGCTTTTTAAAGAGGGATCTTTATCTCTCCCACCCACTACGCAGTGAACAGGCACTATAACAAGACTAAAGATTGGGCTTCTGACACCTATAAACAGGGAAGCAAATGAAGTATTTTCAAGAAAACCAGTATCATATTCAGAAAGTTACATTAAAAACGCAAACAAAAATACACAGTTAGAGCACAGGACCCAGAGTGGAAAAATGATGGAGCTATTGTTGTTTAAAGAAGAAACCTTCAGTCAACCTCTCTTGGGACGCCTGTCATTTTGCACAACCTTCCCAGACTCAGCCTTTTCACATGCATTAGATTAAAACCAGTTGTGATCAAATAATTCCCAAGTCCTTGCCTGTTTAAATATTCTGACATCAGAGCAAATTAGCAATGTTGAAGGTTGCAAATTCGTCTTTGTTTACTTTCCACTCTGTTACGCCTCTAAGAGGGAATTAAAGGCTCAGGGAGCTATAGCACCATGAGGCTGTGATTAAGAGAGATAAGCAAGTGTGGATTACTGTTCCTCAGCTGTTGAAAAACAGGCAACAATCAGGAGATTATAGGTTGATAAGGGATACACAGAAAGCCATGATCTTAACAAATTTATAGCATCCTGATCCAGAACTTGTACCCTCAGAACCACTTCAGGAAGCACATTTTATTCACTACTACAGTGAAGCTGTATTCACTTTAGAAAGCATGGTTTCCCCTTCAGCCTTTGCTTTGAACTAGAGCAAACATTGATTTAAAACAAATTTTTTTCTAAGTTCAGTGATTTACATCAGTTTGAAAGCTACGTCTCTGAATAAGTTAATCACATGCTCATTATTTAACAGGCTGTAGAGAGACTTGAGAATATAAGTTTTAAGAACTTCAGGAAATCTATGACAATAGCTGAACTGACTTACTGTATTGCATACTTAAAACATATGTAGCTTGAATATTCCTTTGAAAAATTAAGAGTAAAATGTTGGCTTTTTAGCCAGAGTTATGCACCAGAGAAAGACTCAAGTTTATGGAGAGACTAGGGGAAAAGGCACCCTTTTCACAGTTATTCAAATACAATAGATTTTAATGAATGCATAAAGAAGGCCTCTGAGAATATTTTGTATGTGACTCAGATCATCTGGAAACATCATCAGGGAACAGATCATCCATGTAGTTGGCACAATGAATCAAAGTGGGTTTTGACAGCAGAACAAAGCAGCATCACAAGAGAGGGTAAGCACACGTACACAAACACTCAAATATTTTCTTATATTTATGCAACTATAGGACTGTGTACTTCAAAACCACTAAAATATAGATTATCAAAGTAAACTATTTTCACATTACTTTCTATGGTTTCACCATTTTTTCAGTCACAAAAATCAACAAACTAAAAAAGAATAATTCTATCTCTTTTTTTTTTGTTAGAAGATATAATGAATTAAAACTGTTCAGAAATAGGTCACAGAGACAAAATGGAAGGAATGTTTACTATGCAAAAGTATTTGCATGTCTGAGAAAAAAAACCTGGATTTCTGAAGAGCTGTTTTTGGGACACACAGTCACTTATGCCACACATGCACTCATCTACTACTCAGGACAGGGAAAGGCCAGTGATTCCTCAGGCCAAAGACAAAGACCAACATCAACCTCGCCAACCTAACTGCAGGAATTAGACTTCTCAAACGAGAGGGAATATATCCAGAATTTAAGTTTCATTGCTGTTAGCATGCCTCTCTGGGAATGCTGTTGTTGGCCATTTCCACCCCAGTGTATCTGATGCCCTATTACCCTCTCCTATTTGCTACAGTGAACATGGGACCTCTCTCCAGTCAACAGTGCAACCACTATTTCCAGCCCCTGGCAACGCATCTTCTTATATAACAATCATAATTTATCAGCTGTTTATGGCTTAGACATTCCCAAATAAATGGTTAAGTATTTCTGAGAAGAAGCCTCTAGATGAAGCATAGAAATAAACTACAATTGACATTAGTATGCATATCACAAACTTAATAGTGTCATTGTTGTCCCTTAGAGCACCAACGTGGAAGCCTCAAGAGATACAATTATTTATTTAGACGTGGAGATGGCACTTGAGGATATGGACTCATGGTGGACTTGGCAGAGATAGGTCAGTGGCTGAACTCCATGATCTTAAAGATCTTTTTCAAACCAAATAATCCTATTATTTTATTTGAGGCACAACAGCTACAAGAAGTCTGTAGACTGTAGCAATGCATCTGTGTAACAGTACATTTTGATGCACCAGCCAAACTGTTTGTAAGAAATCTTATCAAGCCACCTGCAGTCTTGTTTTCAGGGTTCTCAGGGATTCATCAGGGTTGCTAAGAAAGTAACAGGATTAAAGTACGAACAGAGAGCCTGAGAAACTGTCCACGAGGAACGTAAACGCTACATACAGAAGTGACGTGATGATGGACATTTAACCAACTGGATGTCCTAAAGGAGATGCACCTGCCTCTTGAACCAGTGACTTGGCCAACCAGGAGTGTGTGCCCATGTGGGCTGTAGATTTTGGAATCTATAACTGGGATTGCAATGTAAACAATAAACAGCTTCTGGTGAAATCATACTGGTTTGGTATTCAGTTGCCCATATTCCCCTGCAGTAAACTACTGACACAAATCATTGACAACTTAGCACCTTCTCATTTTCCTGTGAAAGGTATGACTAACCTCAAAGACCTTTATGAAAATGACAAAGTGTTAGTCATGAAATATTGGAATAACTTTGTTCACACTTCCTAGCATTAAAGAAAACATGAAAAATCTGAATATATACATATATATATATGTAATGTTAGTTTTTCACAATATGCCTGTTCCAGTCTTTAAGTCCAAAACTACAGGTGCTGTGCAAAACTTACAGCTGTAGTTAATCTTTACGAATCCTAAACATATGGCCTCTAGGTGTCACACTCGACCATGTCATAATATGCTATTATGGATTTCTCTTTTCTTTTATAGCAGTTAAGAGGCCTTGATTTTACCTTGTTTTTGTGTCACCTACTCTTTGTAAATTTTCAATTTTTAAAACGAATAAACAAAACCAATCCAACCTCTTTTGTACAAGTAGTACAATTATTTATGATTTTCCCAGAATAATTGTTTTTGCAAACATTAGAGGTATCATGATGGCTGTCAAATTTGTTTCACTCTTTTAGATCGTGGATTTGGATAAAAAATTATGAACTTTATGAGTTATATGTGTAAGCTGCATAGACATAGGAAAGCATTACATCTACAAAGTGACTGGAGTATATTAATAATGCACACTTAAACTCTTCAGTGTTTCCTGATTACTACAAAAATTGCTAGGAGAAAGTTATTTTTGAAAAATTAATGAAGATTCTACTTACACAAATGATTAGAAACATCTCATCATCCAGTTCTGATTTTATAAATGCTTTACTTTTATTAAAGTAAGATAGGAATTCTTGGACTGATTTATCTTTTTTTAAGGTTTTCATTTTATTGTGTTATTATACTTGGGGAAGAAGGGTGATGTTTGCTTGGTTTTTAATCTGTTTCATATGTAGACATTTGCCTAGCCATTCTTTCATTGATATAGGGTGGGGTTTTCAATTGAAAAAAAAAATTGTAAGCAACAAAATCAACACGCTTGGCATGAAATACTCACAGAAAGCAAGCATTCTTTGTAAGGAAAGCACACTGAGGTGCACCCAGGATGTCTAGAATTGCTTGCTGGGAGATCAAGAAGCTAGAGGAATTCAGGTAAGAAAACAATTTATCAAGGAGAGCACCCAGCTTTGGATCAAGATACATGATGAGAAAGTGTATTTAACATCTTTGTTTTCCAGAAAAATGTTAGTTTTGACTTGGTAATGTAACCAAAGGCTACTGGGCTAAATAGATCAGTATCACAGTGAAATGAAATGGTCCAAGAACTGAAGAAGATCAGATTAAACTGTCTAATTTTACTTTCTAGCTTTAAACTGTGAATAAACATTGCCCTCTCTGCCCCAGATTACATGGGCTTCAATACCAACCACATGAAGAAGATCCTATCCAAAGATAAGAACTGGCTGAGAAGATCAAAACTGTCTCCATGACTTTTTATGCCATAACAAAAAGGGGGAAAATATTCATGAGGAAAATGATGAATTTTTGACTTAAGAACTTTTGGTAACCCCTGTTTTGTAAAAAACCTTGAACTTCATTTGTGCTGGGAATGATCAGTGTGCTCTCCCCATCACAACCTCCAAAGAGAAGTCTGCACAAATTAGAACCTCCTCTGTAACTGTGATACCAGGATGCACTTGCTTACATAGTCTGAGGGGAAACAAAATAAGATTTGGTACAAAAGTGGAACATAATGGTGGCCTCTAAGTCACTAGGATAAAAAACTTGGAAAATAGTGATAGGAAGAGCCAAGAAAAAAGGCTGAAATCAGGATAGGAAACCTAACTAGAGAAAAAAAACCTGCAAGGAAATAGTGACAACCAGAATTTGTGTGGGTGTGCTATATATATACTGTTTATTCTTTTAATGCATTAGGTGTGCATCTACAGTTTGTATATGTATGTGAATGAGACTGCCCATAGAATGGGCCCTTTTAAATCTAACTTTAGTTACATCAGTTTCAGAAAGCCCAATAGTGACTTCACTAATGGAGAAAACAAATCAACCCAGTTGACCATAATTGCCATTTAGTTTTTAACTCCAAGACCATTATACCAGATTTTCTAAGAGGTAATCAAAATACAGGATTTTAAGGGACCTTTCCAAGTCAACTCTGTTCTCCAATACATGCATGTACTTTGAAATTTGTGTTCTTAAAATCACTGGGAATAGCTAGCCCCCATGTCTAGCAAGAACTTAGGCTGAAAATAAATGTTTGTTTAGATAAAATCATACTGGGAAAAAAATAGTGGTTAAAACTCATAGTTTTAAATGCAAATAAGTAAAATTACTCACAGGACCTGAAGAGCAGGCAGGAAGATTTCAAAGACACAGTGGAGAGGTAAATACTGAAATCCCCAGCAAAGGGAACAGAAATAGAATGAAATAAACAAAGAAAATCAGGGCCCATTATTGCCTTTGAAAATCCTCTCCAGGGAGAGCTTAGTAATATGCACATACCAAATCACCTTAAACAAAAGCCACCTTCAGTCAATTTTAAACCTTTTCCCTATTAAAATCCTATTGATTGATCATTCTTCATCTAAATGTCTGACAAGCCAATTTCCATTTTCAAGGAGAGAAATGTTGGTCTTCTTTTTCAGGCCATAAATCACTCAAACATCCTGTTATCAATTCCTAAATTAGTTAAGTAATACAAATTAATCAGAAAATTAAGCAAAGCTGATTTCTTTAGTGAGTTGTTTCATTGGTGCAGCTTTTTTCAACTTAACCAATACATTCAGTGTTTTCTAGAAATGCACAGATTCAGTAGTAAGAAAAACACAATATAGGTGGAAATAGCTTTTAATAACTTGTTAACTTCTTAAGAGTCCTAATTTAGCTGGCCAAAAGTATGGCTGTGTGTTTTGTGCTGGCTTCAACAGCTCAATAAACAAGAGGAGTGTAACTTCAGTAAACTGATTAATGCATCCCACATCATTCCATTATTTTTAATAATGTATCTCACACCATTCAGACATAGGGTAAGTTGAGGTGAGATTTAAACCACTCTAAATTAATAAATAAGGTTAAATTGGGATTTGCTAACTAAATAAGTCCCAAGATAGAACCACATTTTATCATTAATAATACTTTGCAGAATCTTGTGTTATAATTAAAGTTACAGCCCTAAAGATAGTATCCCAAAATAAAGCCTTCCCTCTGTAATATTATCTAAAACTTCACAAGTCTGCTCCATCTGTCATACTTCCATTACATGGTAGCTCCTTTAACTGGGAGATGGAAGGCAAATCAGTTCCCACTGATCAATCTTACTATTGAAAGTTATAGGTCACTCACTAAAGTCAACTCTGTAGAAAACTACAATGCAAAAAGTAAATCTAAATAAGGAAGGCCACAAAGTTAGTAAATTCCAAATGCATATTAATCAAAGAAAGTTATCATTTCAAAACACACAGACTACAAAATGCTGAGATGTGTTAACAAACCCTCCCATTCTCCTAAGGGCTGCCTTTTCTTCCTCCTCTGCTCCTGAGCACCATCCTCACCTCCATTTCATTGCACCAATATTTCTATAGCAAAATAATTTGCCAAAGCTGCACACCAAGATACCTGATATCACAGCCACATATAATTGAATTTTCTGCATATACACCATGATACATTTAACACATTCTGAGTGGTGCTGAAAAATGTATCCTAAATTATCAGCATTAGCATTACAACTAAAGCCTCATTATAAGGTATCAAATCAAGCTTAAGGTGATGTGACACTTTCAGAATGGAAAAAACATAAAATTGGCACCATTGCTTTTCCCTGTGATGACTGTGGTCATCACCTGAAGAGCTCTGGTACTTGCACAGGCTTTTCCCATGAGACTCAAAACTAAGCTTGGTCTAAATAACTGACAGTTGCATCTATACACTCTCTGCAGAATACAAGGCAGCTTTATTTGATATACTGCTCACTAAAGGAAGAAATGGTGTGGGGGAGGTTCTCAGTAACTGAACTAATATTGAAATATTATAGAAACCTGCAAAGCAGTTGTCTCTAGATCAGCATGCAGTTCAGTTAGCTAAGTAGAGCACGATTTCCCTGCAACAAGGAAATTTAATTTACACAGATAAAGTGTGTAAGAGCATTAAAAATTTGAAGCTTGACTTTGAAACCACAATGGCAATGTTTGAATGATGCTGAGTTCTGGTAAAATAACAACCAAAAAAAAAAAAAAGAAGATACATCATGTATAAAGCAAAAGTCAAACTTCACAGAAAAACCTGTTTCCTAGATGTATCAATAGAAAAAGAAATAAGTTATTATCGTTTCATATTAACGATTTAAATACATATATTAAAATTAATATGTTAAGTAGATACCAACACAATTTATGTTAGCTTAAATTCTCCTAGTCCCCATTTATAAATACAGATATAACACAAAACTTCAGTTGTGTGGCTGATATATTAGTGCCTAAGCATAAGATTACTTTTCTGAGACATCCCACACAGTGAAAGGAAAATGGCAAATTTTGCAATATGTTGCTAAAATACTCTCACCGCCAGGTCCACCTCCGCCCACTTCCTGCAGACACTCCTACATATGCTCAAATATTAATGTCTCTATCAGATAGATTGACTCAGAGGTATTTTCAATCCTTAAATATGTACAAAAGCTATTTCTAGTATATTACTATTTAGTGTTTTTCTTTATCAACTCCAAAACCAAATAATTCAGTCTTTCACATGAAGAAATATAAAGAAAACAAAAATTATATTCTGGACTCTCCAAAACCTGTTGGAAAACCATTATAAGCAACTTGTTTTGGAAATCTTGGAGGATAAATGAATGTTAAATCCCCAGATCATTTTAGTCCTTTCTCCTCTCTACAGATATAAAAGCAAAACCATAACATTAATTTTGCCCAATCTGATTATTGCACGTGGTCTTGTCTAAAGGAGGCTCAGTATCTTACGGTCTTTGAATAGATCTTAAATACTGAAACTCGCTGAACAGGCAGACACCTTGTACCTCACTTAGGCTTAAGGAGGGTGCAATTCAATAAATTCATCTCCTGGAAAGCTACAGGGTTGCCATAGCAAAGTAATACACTGACAGCACTCAAGAAAGAGCTCCATTACGTCAAACACTTTAAACATGCGCACACCTACACCAAATCCTCTCTCTGGCAATAACTGGTTGACTGGCAGTCAACAACATGCTTGATTTCCAATCCTGTGAATCAAGATTATTTTTTTCTTTAGTATAAAACTTAATTATATTGAGTTATTTGGTTGCAGTGATCTCTAAAAAACATTATTCTTGATTTGCAGGTAGACACTTTGACAGGGCTTCCTCTAAGCTCCCAATATTTCATTTTCAGATCTGAAGGGACTGGTGAAGTGCAATAAAGGTTCCCTGCTTTTGTTAAGAGTTCAGGCTTCTGACTTCATATCCTAAGTTTTCTAAGTGCATAAATAGTTTTGACACAGGGAAGAACCACACATCTTGAATCTTTGTCAGAAAGGAGGAAGAAAAATCTTCCAAACCGTCTTACATGTATGCAAGAAGAAAATTGCTAGTATCTTTGGTCAGGACAAAATATTTTCTTTCCACCAAACATTTAAAATTTTCAAGATCTACTACAGGTAGATTTTCATATTGCTGTCTTTGTAAGGAATTCTACAGAAAGAAAAATAATTGAAATGTTAATAGAGGGTGGCATTTTCACTGCATTCATGGTTGGCACATAATTCAGAAATCCACTCTCATTTTTTCCCATTTGAAAAAAAGAAAAAAAGAAAACTGCACTAATTCCCTTTCTCTTCTGTGTTTCATAATCTGTTTCAGGTTCCCATGCTTATGCTAATCTAATTTCAAGTGGTGATCTTCACATGATATCACAATGAAACAATCAAAATTACTTTCTTTGGCTTTGTATAATGGAATACAGAAGACTCTATTCATTTGATTTCAGAATGGATCATTAGACACTGTATTCTTAAACCATTTAAGAGAAATAATTTGAATTCGAACTATAAATAAACCTAATGCATACCTCTAAGCAGAAAGTAATTAAAACAGATAGCAAACATTTGCTTTATTGTTTCTTTCCCCCTTTAAATTATGATTTTTGCAACAGTTCTTTAAAAGGCTTTCACTTAAACTGCATTACAAGAATGAGATCATATTCATTGTACGCTCTTCATTAACTCAACTGATGGTGTTTTAATTCCTTCAACATACAGAGTCTGATGTTCGTTTTGCAATTTGACATAGCTAGTGTGTGCTGAGAATAATTAGCTTCACTATCACAGAACAAATGATTTCTTTGCAAAGCACACACACCATTTTTTAACAAAGATCATTGGAAAACTTTGAAGGTGTTTCTTGTGTTACACAGGAACAACTCTTTCATTATTAATTAACTTTTCTGTACCCTGACTTTCCCTAATGAACTAATAATCCATGTTCTGTTTGCTGGTAAACACAACTAAAAGATGAGAAATGACACTTAGCACAAGTGTTCTGTCTGCTCTACAGAAATACATTGGATTACAAACAGTAAATGGAATTTAAAGGACTAAGGATTAATCAGAGAGACAACAGCAAGGAAATTTATTACAATTTACCTATTCATTACAATTTCATTACAGATTATTAAACTGTGATGGCATATTGCCTAAGACTTCCCATAAAAACCAAACACCACACCTATAGTTTGGTGAACACATTATGTTAACATATGTGGGTACATAAATGAAGTTAAACAGTTACAATATTCAAAAATATAGTTCTACTCAATCTATTCTCAGAACTACAATCTGGTGTCCATGATGTGACATCTGGAAACGTGCTTTAAAATGTTATGAACATCAGTAAGTGCCATGAATCAGCAAGTGCCAGAACAACACCTGAAAGTCAGCAAAGGTGCAACCCGCTGGCACTGCGGGCTGATGTCACGGGCGGTCTGTGGCTGTCTGACTGACACACACAAACACACACAGATTGTGGCCAAGTGCAGGTTAGACACAGGCCCAGCAGCTTGCAGATGCAGAGCGCCCAGATCTAGAGAAGTGCAGGCTGTCACTGATCCAGTACCCAAAGCCTGACTCTGGGACCAGATAGAGGGAGCGCTGCCTTCTCTCCTCTCCCCAGCTCAGCTGTGCCAGGTCACTGCAGTGACTAAGTGGGGCACATGTCAGGTAATTTTCAAGATATGCATGTGTGTGTTTGCACAAGTGAGATTCCCTGCACAGAGCCCATCCTTCCCCATGGTCCACTAACAAACTGAGCACAAGAGCACTCTATTGTCTACAGCTCGACTCCTTCCCTCCCCATCTCAACAGTCAGAAACTTCTTCCCAAATGCTGGTATTTTTTGTTCCCCATGGCAGAAATAACATTTAGACCTTATTGTATTCCATAAAAGCCTAAAGCAAGAGACCTAATCCTACACTCCAAGAATAACCGCTGGAATATCTCTTATTCCTTATTCCCTGCACCAATGATATCCAAGGTGTTTTTGCAGAAGCAGTATCATCAGTCTCTTATTGTGGTAGTTTAACAGTGTAGGCTCCATGAGTTAGCATCATCATTGGCATTTAGGCCAAACACATCTCCTTGAAAATCACTCAGATGGGAGAAGGCAGTTACTGTGATCTTCGAAAAAATCCATGTAATGCTAATGTTGCATCCAGAAACACTAATTAGGCTGGGGTTTTTCTCTAATATATGAGTATCATCATCATGGGATACAGCAGTAATCCTAGCCCATTCTCATAAAGTTTCAAATTACTTGGGCAAGAACAAGAGAACAAACTCCAACAATACATGAAAGAGAACTATTTTTAGAACTGAAAAGAGACTTCAAACCTCCTACACAAAGAAACAGAAACACCAGCCTAAACTAGGGCCAGAGGATAAACTGAGAGATAATGTTGAGATTTAGCCACCTGTACATAAAACTACCAAAGCAAAATTGATTTTTCTGTAACACTCTGACATTCTACATAGACCAAGCAAGAAGCTGAGAAACAAAACCAAAACAAACAAAACAACAGCAGCAACAAAGATAGGAAAAAATCTTCAAAACCCAATCCAAGCCTAAACCAAAGGCCTCTAAAGCCCAAACCCACTCAGAATATAACCTTGAGATAAGCACAGTTCACCCACCTGAGCCAGTCCCTCAGCACACAAGGCACTGTCCCACAATGCTGACATGAACACTATCCCTCAGGACCTTGGACAGAAGCTTTGGAGAAACTGTTGACATCAAACTCTTTTCTTCTTTTATTTGTTCATTTAATGGAGCCCAAGGGCCATCTTGACAGCATACTCCTTATACTCCTTATTCTTACATCAATATTTGGCAGTTAATATACACGCATAGCTAGTAAAACATAGATGAAGTGGCATAAGCTTTAGGTCATCCATTGCTTGGTACAGAAACCATCAAAGCCTAAGACTGTGCTACGAACATACATCAGAGGACACCATAAAAATATTACCCTTAAAAGTTTCTAACTATTTTACAGGAAATAAAGTATTGTCTTTGAGTCTAGCCCTATTGTCCACAGAAGTTAAATGGTTTCTTTTGCTATTTCTCCTTGATATGTCAGAAGAAGTCATACTACCAAATGAACACAAAATTACTTGAGCACATGGATGAAATTAATTAGAATAATAGAATCATAAAATATTTGGAGTTTGAAAGGACCCACAAGGAGCATCAAGTCCAACTCCTGGCCCAAAAATTACACCACCTGCATAACAGCATTGCCTGAAAGCTTCTTGAACTCTGCCAGGCTTGATGCTGTGATCACTTCCGTGGGGAGCCTGATCCAGTGCCTATCCTTATGGATAAGAAACGTTTTCTAATATCCAGCTTGAGAAACCCCTTACACAGCATCCTGCTATTCCCTTGGGTCCTGCCACTGGTCACCAGAGAAAAGAGATCAGTGCCTGTCCCTCCACTTGCCCTCAGGAGGATGCTGCAGACCATGATAAGATCTCCCCTCACACTCGACAAAAACTGATTAAGAATACAATTGTTTTAGAAGAGGTGAAAATAATAGATACACTTCTATCCAGATTAATGTAATAAAATGTTATCAAAGTTGTGAGAGTTTATAGAAAGGAGAACAGAAATCCAAAGCAGTACAGTATCAGTGAGTCTACCTTTGAAAAACAGAAGAAAAGCTCAGCATTGTGGAACAAGGTTTTTGCAGGGTCTTCCTTTGGACAGCAAAATCTGTCACATTTATAATAAAACATTATGCTACTTCTTAGATAAAAGGAAAGGGGGAAAGGGAAGGGAAAGTTATTATTTTAACAATATGAAACAATTGTGATTTGATTGATCCAGTTTAAATTGTTATTCTTAAAGCTAGTGTAAGCACAGTTAAATTCAAACCTTTAATTATCATGTAGATTATACTCAGATGAGACATAGGAGAAATTCTGCTGATGTTCACTGCAAGAAATCAATATAAAACTAAAAAAAAATATTTCAAAGATGCTCTTAAAAATAGACTTAAAAATTACTATTTGGATCCACCTGCAGGCCATTTCAGAAAGACTGTAGCTGAGGGGATGAGACAGCAGGGAAACCCATTCAAGCTGATCCAATTTAGATATGCAAATTTTATCTTGTGTGTTTGAAAAGAACATTATGGCACAGGATAATTTGCACCTTGAGTTTCAAAGAATAATATTTCTAATCTAATGAAAACATGCCTCCATTGTTCACCTTCCCACTCTTCAGGTTCAGGCCAATCTACTGCTCTCCTACCCATTTGAAACTGCCCATGAATTTTTTTTCCATATCTGAAACAAGTAACTAACAATAAAACAAAACAAAATAACAACAAAACAACAACAAATCCACAAAACAGAAAAGAAAAGAAATATAGATATTCATTTTTGTAGATACCTGAAAAAAAGCAATGTTACAAGTGACTGAGTGATGAATGATACAACCTATAATAGTAATGGGTCTAATGTAATTTCCACTCTAGGGATAAAATGGTAAATGAAACAACTGCAGCTTAAGATCACATGTTTCACAGAGTACACTATTACCTTATTTGTGTCTTTGTTTTTCCAAACAGTGATATCAGCTTAGTGGTAAACTTTTTTAAAAGCTGCACATGGTTTGGGATGTTTCAGTGGAAACACCATTTCTAAATCACAACATTAATAGACACATAAATTCATACTGGAGCAAATTAAAATATGTGAACTACAGTACCAGAAGTGTAACTTGTACCTAAGTAATACTTATCATTCCCATATGTCACAGACAACATGCAAAGAACTGCACGAGGTCACGCTGGTGAGCAAAGCAGGAAAAGGGAAGAGTTTATTTACTAAACTCAATTTTATACATTTCTTATGGTGCCCATGGATTGGGGGATGGAATTCCACCTCTCAAACCACGTTGGTCAAGCCAACTGTCAATCAACTTTCTCCCCCCACCTAAAATATGTAAACAATCAAAGAGAGTTGGCAAAACATGGCCAGTGTTTATTCTAAAAGTGTGATAAAGTAAAAGTTCTGACTCCAATATGAAGAACAATACAGAAGGCTTAGAAAAGTCTTCAAAACCAGGGCAGCAATCATACAATTCTATAATTTTAAACCCAAAAAAACCCATAGCTAAATCACTCAATTCATGAAAATTAAAATGTAAATTAAAATTTTGAAATCATTGAAAAAAATCTTGAGTTTTGTGAAATTCACATTTCAGATGTGCCTTTAATTTAAAAGGGAAACAATTTCCTACCTTAAGAAGCACATTTTGAGATAAATTGAATATCTTTGTGAAATGCCTTCCACTTCAAACAGTACAAGATTTATCTCCCATTCATCCACTCTGTTCACAGAGGTAATAATACAACTAACACCAAGTATTACTGAAGATTACAGCTACAAGTCCTTTAGCTATTAACTCAATTGTACCTTACAGTCCATTAACAATGGTTAAAAAAGAAAAACAAAGACTTTAGAAACGAGCTGCTTCCAGATGTTCACTATACATAGCTGGTCAGACAGACAGTTTATTAAAAACATAGGTCTCCAACTACAAATCCCAAACAGGAGAGATTGATAGCAACAGAAATCTGGATGCTTAAATTTCCAGAAGTGTGTCTGCCTCCATCACACTGCCTCTTAGTAAAACTCAAAGTAATTTTTTAATATGTAAACTTAATATTTATGTCATAATGACACCATAACTACAGGTCATGTAAACAAAAATGAAACTAGAAGACAGACCAGCAAATCAGAGGTTAATCAGCTGAAAATGAACTTAATCGACGACTCCTCCTATATTGTCCATCCAAAACAATTACTGGAATGACCCCAGTCCTGATATTAGTGGGAACTGGCACAGACTGTGAATCAGGAAATCAGCACAGGAAAAGTGAAAGACCTACGCTTGTGCTGTCCAAAACAGAAGAGCCACAAAAATAACTTCATAACTGTAAGTTTTAACCACCCCATTAAATAGTGCAAAAGAATGAGAGTTCCGAGGGGGCTGCACTCCCGTGGCTTGTTGGACAATGAATGAGCTGAGGGGGATCAGGCAAGGCTTAGGCTGTGGGAGGGGGCCTGGAAATGGAAATGGATGGTGCCTCAGGAAGACTTCTACCCTCCAGCAGATGACAGCTAAACCTGCAGTGTGTGACAGAGGCCGGACCTTGTCTTTAGAAGAGATGCTGCTCACCAAAATGTTTTATATTAATAGTACCTTCACAAAATATCCTTCTATTTTGTGCCTGATTTCAAATTGCTACCTTAACCATAGTGGAAGTCTGATAAACATGTAAGAAAAACTGAGGAAATTAAAAGACTTCAAAATTTATTAAGTCATTCAGAATATTTCACACTTTGAAAGTGCACAGAGGTGCCAAGTTGTAAGAGCATCCATTTGTATGGGTTAAAAAATTCACTTGACATCCTTTTGAGCCAAAAGCACTTAGCCATATGGTTGAAATAAGAACTACCTTCATCTTTCTAGCATCCCTCAAGTGCTGTCTTCCTCACCTCTGCCATGTGATTGCTTTCAACTGGGACTTCTGTGGCTGTGATGCAGGATTTTGAACATAAAAACACTTTAGCTAAAATAATAATTTCAAAAATAAAAAAGAAGTGTATTTTTTTGGCATGTCAAACTTTATAAAAGACCAAAGTTTCCAGACATTTCAGTCAACACTAGGATTCAGAAGCAAAATAACACAACATATTTATATAACCCATGAGTTGTATTAGCAAAATATGTATCTTACTACATGTGACAACTTTCGTTTCTTCTATTTAGACACCTCCTTGATAAAATTTTGTTTATACCATAGGTTCTGTATAATAATTACATTTTTCAAAATCCTATTACAATTAACACTTTCCTTTCCTACTTTAAATATAGCCCTCCCTTTCCTGTGAAATGTGCTTTCCAAGAAGATTGGAACACTAATTTCCTCTACAGATTTGTCACAGGGCGAAGGGAAGAGTAAGATTCAAGATTTAAAAACAAATCCTTTGACAGGAAACAAACTCCTCAACTGAATTAATAGCTTAATAAATTTTATTACACCAACTTATGTAAGCAGCAAAAACACCAACTTACGTAAGTAGCAAAACACCAAACCACAATTAAGGGTGAGAAAAATACCTCTGGGGAAAAAAAAGTGAGGAAAAAATCTTCTTTAAAAAAGATTTCACAGATCCACCTATTACATATTAGTTTGTGGAAAAAATAAGGAAGCAACGTGCATGTAGAAGCAGACAGATTTTCATGAATCCCAACTCTACTCAGTATAGCAACACACATCATCAATAAAAAAGAAAATTCAACACATCCAAAGTGTTTCTAGACAAAGCTTTTATTCACTTCAATCCTCTCTCCTGTGATTTAAAAATGATTATTCTAAGAATAAATCCTGAAATTTTTCCTTGAACTCCAGGGACAGACTTATGCTAAGTTGAAATACAAGAATTTTAATCAGATAAGCCAAAACTCTTGTTATAGCTACCACTTTGGTATTTTATGTGGTTCTTAATTCAGAATAGTTGCTCACCACTGCCTTTCGAGTCTACCAGATTATCCAGCCATAAGAACACTTGCAGGCCAGTAAATATTTGCAGAATAGCCTCTGTTTTGGTGATTAACAATCCATAAAGAGATTTTAAGCAAAGCTGTCAGTTTAATCTAGCAGGGCTTTGCATCCAGTATGCCAGACTGAGTCCGACTGTTTTAGTAGCAAAGCAATGATGCAGCTACAGCATCTGAACTAAGGCAGTGCATTTTTAAGAACCCAGGGGAGTTACAGCCCCATTTACTCCATCTGTGATACACTATGGGGGGAAGAGAAGCAAGGTTTACTATGTACTTATCTACAAAATATGTTGTCAAGCAGTTATTTTCAGTACACAGAAGTAAGTATAATGTTTGGAATGTCTATAAAACATCTGGAATAATATTATTTTGAGCACAAATAAGCAATATTTTTGTATTCTGACATGAAGTGTTTTTATAACAGAATTCAGTCATTCCATGTAATTTCTGAGACCAGCAGTTTTCATTAGAGCTGACAGTACATTTCTTCATAGTGAAGCCACAAAGGTTTGCCCCTTTACAAATAAGCAGACCATTGTGGCCAAACCAAGATAAGACCTCTGAGATCATTCAGACCAGTGTGCAGGGTGGGTTGTTCTTGCCCTGCTCTAGCTTCTACCTTCTGTTTTCCATTCACTATTGTACTAACACAGGGTTGAATGTATGAGAAGTTGCTCCTGGCTTTATAAAGCAGGGCTTCACAACACTTACATATGTACCTTACAGCACTCTCCAGCTAAGGACATCTTTCCACCTTACCTATGCCATTGGGGAAGGGTTATACTACCCTGGCAGCAATTTGATCCCAATGGACAAAACTCGTCTCCTAGAGTGATCAACAACAGAACTTGATATGTACAATACATTTGTATTGTAAAGCAGAGTAAAGCAGAGCAAAATCCTTTTCTGATTTAATGTAATCCAACTACAGAAATGTACAAAACACAATTCTTGCCTTTTACAATAAGCTTGAAGCTGAAGCTGCTCTCTCAATATTAGCAAAGGTGATCAACCCTAAATATTTTCAAGTTAAATTCGTCATCAAACTGTTGACAGCAGAAAGTCACTATTCTAATTTAATGAAGTCATAGTATATGTCAGAATTTGACCTATTTTCTCCAAACTGAGAAGAACACAGTATGTTTAAGTAGATTGCTTACATATTGGCTCTAATACCCAGCAAGATATATGCACAAATAAATCTGCAACAGAAAAGCTGTGTTATAGTAAAGTGAACTGATCTACCATCATATCTCAATGCTTTCAGTTTGATAAGGCTCTAGAATTTATTTTTACTAAAAATAATAGATCAACTGAAAATAAAGAGACAACGAGGAAAAATTAACCAATATAATGGTTGAAATAATCTTATTTAATTTTAGAACAGAGCACTGGTCTGGTTGTTAAAACACTGTGCTTTCTGTCTTCAGAGTTTTCTTACCATAATATTGATTGTTCTATTTTTTAGCTCTAGTTCTTCTTCAGCGACTTCTTGCTGAACAGATGTAAAGATTTGCATCTTTACATTACTCATAAATTACTCCCATAGGTATTTCCACACCAGAAATTTTCAAGATCTTTTCAATAAGGCTGCAGTCATCCACCAGTTGTACTCTCAGTACAGAGTAAATGACAACTCTTACACTAGAGGAGTACTTCCATACATTTTCAACTCATATTTTGAAGACCAGACAGCCTCCATTGCTGCATTCTACAGACCACTAGTGTCTACAGCTGTGGGACGAGCTTGCACAGACTTGTGCACCAACTGTAAACTTAACTTTAGATGTTTACAGGAATAACAATTCTCAAAACAGGACTTAAAGCTTATATTTTTTTTTCTTTTTTAAATTATTTTTGACTGTATCTTGTTCATAGAATCATGGAATGGTTGGGGTTGGACGTTATCTTGGATATCATCTAGTTCCAATACCCCTGCTATGGGCAGGGACACCTTCCACTAGACCAGGTTGCTCAAAGTCCCAGCCAACCTGGTCTTAAACACTTCCAGGGATAGGATAGTCACCTCATCTCTGGACAACGGATTCAAACGTCTCAGCTCCATCACAATAACCAACTTCTTCCTAATATCTAAGCTAAATATGCCCTTTTTCAATTTAAAGCCATTCCTCCTTGTTCTATCACTACCTGCCCTTGTAAAAAATTAATCTCTGGCTTTCTTGCATTCCACCAGTAGGTATCAAAAGGTGCTATAAAGTCTCCCCATAGCCTTTCTCTTCTCCAGGCTAAAAAACACCAACTATTTCAGCCTTTTCTCATAGGAAAGATGCTCCAGACCTCTGAACATCTTTCTGGCTCTCCTCTGGACTCACTGCAACAGGCCCACATCCTTATGTCAGGGGCTGAAAAAAGCATGCATGCAGCTGAACTCCATTTTGGGGCATCACCAGAGCAGAGAGGCAGAATCACCTCCCCCAACCTGATGGTCATGCTGCTTTTGGTACAGCCCACGATGTGGTTGGCTTTCTGAGCTGCAAGCACACACTGTGTGGGCATGTCAAGCTTCTCATCTGCAAACATTCCCCAGTCCTTCTCCTCAGGGCTGCTCTCAATCCATTCTCCACACAGCTTGTATTTGCACTTGAAATTGTCCCAACCATGCTGAACTTTAAGACATTCACATGGCCTCACCTCTCAAACATGCCAAGGTTTCTCTGGGTGGCCTCCCTTCCCTCCAGTCTGTTGACAGCACCACACAGCTCAGTGTCATCAGCAAACCTGCTGATCACCAACAAAGATGTTAAGCAGCACTGGTGGTTGCTCAGAAGTGGGAGCTCACAGAAAAGACAAATGTCTTGCACCAGTCAGTGTTGCTGCTCAGAACCCATGGTTTTGCATTACAATAAAGTTTATGTTTACTGAGGATATCTATATAAAGATAAATTGCTTGTAAATCAATGGTTTCTAATTATTCTAGCAAAGCATCTCAAAATGCTGACCACACACAGAGAAATACTAATGTTTCAGTCTTCAGTAGTTTGAAAGTATAGATTACTGTTAAAGAAATTCATATATGAGTAGCTTCTACTATTTTCAAAAATAATCAAATTTGGAATAAATCCAAATGCACTGTTGTGAAGGTTCCCAGTCAAGGTCACTAAAAATTTTAGGAATTTTTTTTAATGCAAAAT
The DNA here is from genome assembly GCA_013400215.1 of Cisticola juncidis. Lineage (NCBI taxonomy): Eukaryota > Metazoa > Chordata > Aves > Passeriformes > Cisticolidae > Cisticola > Cisticola juncidis. The sequence goes on along the minus strand of VXBR01007104.1, from coordinate 6,809 downwards.
GTGAGAACTGTAAGCTATAAATGATTGCAAAATTATGACGGCATTAAGTGTTTGAAATTCTTATTAACATATAATTATACATTGTAATATTATGACAATTTATATCTTAGCTATAAAATTTATAAACACTTTCTTTAACATGTAAGAGCACATAGAAATTAACATGGATTCATATAACTCCATTATTCTACCAAGACTTTGTTGTTTGGGTTTTTTTTGGATTACAGTGTAAGAAAAATATGGCATTATGTTAGTACAATGTGTTCCTGGAGAGTTCTCATATTTATCTCTCATTGTTATTTCATCATCTATCATTTCATTATCAAGACTGCCAAAGAGGCATGAAAGTTTATTGAACATGTGTCCTAATCCTGAAAAGACAGACTGAAACTTCATATTACAGAGAAAAGCAAAACAGGAACACACTATCAGACAATTTACTGTAAGGGGTACTGGCAAAAAAAACCCCCTAACTAAAAAGAGATCAAAATGTGTACAGATTTCTTGCTAGTGATGGAATGTCTATTTGTAGTCCTGACTTCCATGATTCTGTCACTGAATAAAAAAATACATGAGCATCAAGTCATGTAATAATTGTATCACAGAAGACAAATAAAAAAAAATACAGAGATAGATTTATTATCCATAAACCAAAAGTCCTACAGAATTACATAGTGCTTTAATTAATTTATAGTCCAAGCAAACTATATACTGAAAGTGATAAAGATTTAATTTCATACTAGCACTCATGGACATGCTTCTCCTTAAGACTCAGCTGTCATACTGTGTGCAGGATCTTGTTTTGTGCAGAAAAACAGAAAAAGAACAACGCTAACATGAACTACAAAGAGAAGCCACTAAATATTACCAAAGGCAGCAAAAACAACTCAATGTTTAAACTGAATATGTATGTTTCTATTCATATAGTAGATCTTACAACAAAATGTATTTAGCTGTACTTGAGAGGCCTGAGATTAATTATAGACTGAATATACAACATATCTCTAAAGCTATTTTGTGATTCTCCTTGTATTGCAAGAAGATTCATTTATTATTTAATTTTCCTGATTATTTCCCTACATTTATATATAAATGTATGTTTCCTGTACGTAGGCTCCTCAGAGAGGCTAGTTGGCAGACATGGAAGTCAAGACCAACAACTGAAAACCCAGTAAAAACAAATATTTGAATGGGATACTTCTATAAAGTATGCTCAGAAGTAGCATTCTCAATCACTGTATGAAGTCAGAAAAAAGCTGGAAATTACTATTTGCTCATCCTTCAGTGTGTACCTGCCTTATTTCTAAAACCAGCAAAACAAAAAACAAAACAAAACAAACAAACAAACAAAAAACAAAACCACCAAACAAGCTTGCAAGTATAATTTCAAGCTTGCTACAGATATAACACAAAGATGCTAATTTGGATTATACAACAAAATGTCAACAGAGCTATCTTCCTTTGTTTACACTTCCTTGCATCTTTTAATTAAAAGTTTTTAGTGTAATCCTTGCAAAAATATATGCTCCACCTCTATCAGCCCTTCATTCTACTTCTCTCAATTAATTACCAATTCCACTTATTTACCAAAAAAACTAACTTCCCTTATGCATATTTAATGCCTTCACACATGTGTTTATAAATACAATGCTTGAAAGCACAATTTTCTGATGGCCCTTAGTGAGGGAGGGTGGTGGCATGGTGGGAGCTGTGGCTGCCTGGCCACTGAGGGAGATGCTGGGGAGGAAGGCACTGGGATGACTTTCAGGGCATCTGAGGGTGATGGGGCAGTGACACCATCAGGCAGCAAGCCTTGGTTAACCTAACACCCGAGGTGAGCAGGTGTCTGCACTGCACAGGAGCAGATGTGCACAGCAAACCAGAACAGCCCCAGCAGGGCAAGGACACACCTGCAGGCTGAGCAGCCACGTGCCCCAAAGCTGCCAGGTGCAGTCCTGTCCTAGGAAGCACAAAGCCCTTGCAGCCCTGGCTGTGTGCCAAACTCTTCACCTCTTTCACACTTCCTTACGCAGACAGGATGGAAATTCGTGCCAAGGTACACAACGTGATACCTCCCTTCTCATGGCTGAACATCCCTTTGTTTGTAAAGGAGGTTAAATAGTGAGAGCTATTGACGGGGATAATGGTGCAACATTTCAGCATGCAAATCTAGTCCCAAATCCTGTTCTGTGCACATACTTGTGTTAGCAGTACGTACAGCAAGCAAAGTTTCAGCACTCAGCACTCCTGTAGAACCTGGAATAAGTGCTTGGCCTTGCAAATGCCAACAGAAACTATAAAGCAGGAGCAGAATAACTAAGAAATCGCATCAAACTACAGCATGTGAGCACTTTTAATTACAAAAAGTATACCTTTTCCACTCCCAGTTACTGTTCTGAATACAAACATGAGCTGACCTATTAACAAGAAGCATTATCAAAGCTCTTAAGCTTTCACAATAGTATCTCCATGGAATTTCCATGAGTCAGGAGGATACACACCACAATGCAGCACTTAAAAACTTTCCTTTACTCTCTGACATAACAGCATCTAAATTGCAAAATCAATTATTACATCTCACACATCAAATTAGCTCAAGGTGTTAAAATTAATAGTTCAAAACATCAGAAGAAACCCTAGTGGTCAATGCATGCCTGATCACCTGGGGCCCACATCCTTTTAGTCTATTCAACAAAAGAGTAGAAATCAACAGAAATTATTATTCTTGAATTCTAAAGTTCTTTGTTTCACTTTCTACCATGGACATTTTAAAGCTACCACAACCTGTCCATTGATGTTATATCTTGTATTTTTCATTAATAAATATTCTTTCAACTGCTCCAGTCTTGCATTTTGAATTATTTGAATTTGTTGACAGTTACATTCTGTACAGAGTTGGGAAGGATGCAGATGCTTCAATACTTCAATATTATTATAAAAAAGAAAAAATTCGTTTCCTTGTTTGAAGATTAACCAGGAAGTCTGTTGTAGACTCTCCTCCATGTATTTAAATAATTTCTCTTAAATTTGAAATGTGTTGACTAAAAACTTTAGGTGATATAGAACCTACTTGTCAGCTGATGCAAAAACACAATGTTCCTGGCAGCTACCATCTTATTGCTTACTTTCACTAAGTCACCAAAGATCCATCATTTTAATATATTGTATACTAATGGTATTAACACTTCAACTCATACAAAAGATCTCAATATTTTCATTAGGAAGTATAAATTCATAAAATATCGATACCCCAGTTACATTAAAAGTGTAGAACAGCAAAAGGCTTTTAGAAGTTACCTATTTTATCAAACAAATTTAATAAAGGTGAAAAGAACGATGTCTAGTTTAATCTGAGTATGTTGGCAATCACTTAAAAATACTTGTTCTTCCTGTGAAATTATTTCTTTGAAGTATATAAATAAGCAACATCTGTGGGAAAAGGTACTTGAACAAATACAAAAAGGAAGCTTAGGCAAAACACATCTGAAGATGAGAAAGCTGAGGAAGATGAGTCAGAACCACTTGTCAGAATTTATCTCTGCTCCCTCCAAAATACCAATTAAAAGCTTAGTGCAGTTTATTAGGACTGGGGTCCCTTCTCAAGCCTCCATTAATTGTATCCAGGACAGACAATGCTAGAGAAATCTGCTCAGCTTTTGTTTGAAAGATCTCTTTTCTTTGCGTATCTGTTCAATCTCATCTGCACAGAATGTTCTGAAACAAAAGTTACACAATCCAGTCTGACCTTCAATCTGAGAGTTCAAAGATAAAGAGCATTTCTCAGCATAAATCAGTCAACTATACAATGCATTTGATTTTTTTTTTCTTGGTTAATCAAGTGCATGAACTTTCATACTGCTATGCTGGGAAGGATGGGTATAATTTTCTCATAGTTATTTCAGAAAGTACATGCATTTTTGATGGAAATGTGCAATATTGCACTGCCTGTGGTGTTCTGAATACACATCTTGAATAGGATTCATCAGTGTCCATTGTTGCTATCTACTTTTCATTACAGTCAATAAAGACCTAGTCAATAAGATACAATTTATCTTGCCTGGAAGTATATTTCTAAAAACAGTCAGAAGAATCTTACCCTAAAATATTAAAATAAACTTTGAATACAGAAGAGGTGCCATGTTATGAACTCAGCTACAGACATCTAAATTAGATTAGGCCCATTCTATCTGGCTTCCAGATCTGGAGTATGTTCCTTCCTTCAGTAACAATAAAAAAATCCTATTTATATGGTAATTACAGTTCTTCAGCATGTCCATTCATAAAGCACTCTATTCCCTGTTCTCGTGCTTTTCATAAGCTTCCCTTCCAGCCAATCACTGTTTTGGACTGAGAAACACTTATAAAATTTGGACTATAAACATGTAATAGTTTCCAGGTCATCTTGAAGCTTTCTTATGCTTCCAGTTTGACATACAACTGCAGAGATCTGGCTAGGCAGAGAGGAGAACAGCCTCTGCAACCTGCCAACAGTAATCAAAATCAGAAAATCACGCTGCCACAGCCAAGAGAAATGCTCCAAAGTCTAGCTGGTATGCAGGTTTGAGATCTTAGGGCTGAGCTGTGTGTATATGTGTATATTATCACCCAGCAAGGCAGTGATTTTTATTACATTAATTGAAGTTATTGTCATCATAACTAAAGTTCCCCCATTTGATCATAACCAAAGTGCATAACCCAGCATTTTTGTCAGTGATGGACCTTTCCTTACCACCAAAAGCTGGCCCATACCTTTTATACAACACTCCCCTCCCAAAACAAACCACTGACTATTAAAAAAGGAAACAAATTGAAATCATTATTATTTAAATAAATAAAAATCAAACTCTTCACTGAAAGAAGAGATTTATGAAATTAAAATTATGGAGTTACAGAATCTCACCCCAGCCTTGGAATTATCAAATCCCAACCTAGCTTATCTGGGTCCACTACTACACAAATGGACTTGTACTCCTCACACCACATCTCTGACTACCTGTCTCAGAGTTTCACATGTTCCTAGGATTTAATGGACCAGATTTTGCTTGGTTATCACAGAACCTTAAACTACCCCAGATATTTTCGTATCACTACATGTGATCCATTCCAATTTTCAAAAACACATTTATTTTAACTGAATATTTTTAGCACCCAATATTTATTTCCCATCTGAAAGAATTTGTGTTTTTTAACAAGTATTACTAATGAAATAAATAGGGTTTTTTGTAGTTTCCTGAAGCAATATTTATGTGATATTTTTCTACATCTTCTCCTGCTCTCCTGCATGCTTTTAAACTATCAACATCAATCACTGAGAACAATTCCAGTATTGATTTCACAGATTAAAACAAGTCTTTTAGTCTTTTTACTAAATGCTGACTTTAAGTCTTTCCTGCACTATTTTGCAGCCAGAGACTGAACCAATATTTGTCAAACTGGTTGCTCTTGAGGAGTTACTTTTTCTTCTCTGACTCCCTAAGCCCTCTCTAGAGTTATTGTTTCCCTCAGTCAAGAATTCAGGAGCTCTCTGAAAATATGACCTGCACTTCTTGTTTCTAGAGGCATCATTTTGATTTTTTTAGACAAAACCATAATTACCTACAGAAATCCATATAATCAGTCAGTCCAGGTTACTCTGCAACACTAAAATACAAGTTATCAACTGCAAATTTCATGGAGACTGATTTTGAAAATAACATTAGGCTGTTATGTAAAATATATCATTGTATCCTAAAACAGGTCTGTACAACAGAAACAATACAATTCAACAATGATCCCAGGTTTGGGAGTTTTTTCAGTGTGACAGATTTTTCAATCCAGTTGATGCATATTCCTTCCTTTTTTTTTTTTTTTTTTTTTTTTTTTTTTTATTTCTCACTTCTAGGTAGATACTAAATTTCTATTTAGAATTCCACTAGGCACTTCCCATATCTTATCAAAGCCTGGCCACTAATCTTTCACAGATAACATCAACGGGGGTATATACAACACATATAAAAAATAGGTTATAAAATGCATAAAATTAAAGTTTACTACACAAAATGTAAGGTGCTGCATCTGGGTGGGGGCAACCCCAGTATCAACACAGGCTGGGAGATGAGCAGGTCGAGAGCAGCCCTGCAGAGAAGGACTTGGGGGTGATGGTGGAGGAGAGGCAGGACATGACCCAGCAATGGGCAATTGCAGCCCAGAAAGCCAAATATGTCCTGGGCTCCATCCAGAGCAGCGTGGGCAGCAGGGGAAGGAGGGGATTCTGCCCCTCTGCCCTGCTCTGGTGAGAGAGACCCCACCTGCAGGGCTGCATCCAGCTCTGGGGTCCCAGCACAGGAAGGACAAGGACCTGTTGGAGTGAGTGCAGAGGAGTGCAAGAGGGTTCAAGGGACAGAGCACCTCGCCTAGGAGGAAAGTTTGAGAGAATCGAGATTGTTGAGCCTAGAAAGACAAAGTTTTGGGGTGATCTAATTGCAGCCTTGCAGTACCTAAAGACAGCCTACAGAGAAGGTGGAGAGAGGCTCTTTACATGAGTAAAATGGGACAGGAAAAGGGGGGATTGTTACAAACTGAGAGTAGGTTTAGAATCGATATTAGGAGAAAAAATCTTTACTCTGAGGGTGCTAAGATACTGGAACAGATTGCCCAGAGAAGTTGTGGACACCCCATTCCTGGGAGTGCTCAAGGCTGGGTTGGATGGGGCTTGGAGCAATCTGGTCTAGAGGAAAGGTGGCCCTGCCCATGGCAGGGGGCTGGAACCAGATGATCTTTAAGATCCTGTCCCAGTTTGGGACACTTCCGGACAGGTCCCTTCCAACCCA